>AXCO02006008.1:0-17224 GCA_000473525.2 Anopheles melas | reverse complement strand
AGAGTGATAGGAATTACTTACTAATAGTCAAGCCCATTAGTAGTGCTTCTGGCAGGCCTTGCCCGGCAGCGGTTGTTTCCGCAAATAAAAAAAATAATTAAAGGTCTAAAATATTATTCAAAATAAATAAATTGTAAAACCTCGAGTTTTATCAATTTGAATTAATCGTTGAAGTTATAACAAAGGTACAACATCGCAAGGCAGAAGAATAAACAGAAGGCTGAAGGTGTTGTCAGTGCAACGATCCGTAATTGAATGATCTTTATTTTGACATGTCAGATTATCGCACAGTTGTCACGGTGATGGTCATATTCCGATCCGGCATATTTGGCACTATGGTCTAATCAGGGGTCAAATCTCCCAGATATTACAAAATAAACAAAAATCAATTCATAAAGAACAAAAATTACCCACAAGAACATAACGCTAGAGCTACACATTTCAGCTATTTTTCATCTGTTTCATATTATTTGTTTGACTAAACGGGTTAACTGTAGTTTAGCACACTGAATGTCAGTTGTATTGCTGCATTTAAATTATAAACCATTTCATCCCACTCCAAGTTATGCTTTCGGAATAGAAATGTATAGTTTTGGGTTATTTTGGGCCCCACCTGCATTCACTGAACGGAACAAAAACTCGCAAACATGTTTTATTAAGCGCTATGGAATTTATGAATACTTCAGTGGATAAATATTGTTCCAGCCCAGCAGCAGACCCCGGATAGCAGCGGTCAACTCATATTTCACCGACATCACTGGTTTGGGGGGGTGTGTGTGTGTAGTGCGTCTCCGAAAGTTTTGCAACATGTTGTGAATATTTTATGTCACCTGCAATCACAACGCAAACATGGTTGACTGAATTTTTCACCTGTTCGGCTCGTGCCAACCCACGGCAGTGTGCGAAGGTGGACAGTTGCACGTAGGCGGGATGGAAAATCGATCAACCCATCAAGCGTCCACCACTTCTACACGTGTGCGCGTGTGAAGGGGAATGAAGCGGCGGACAGGTTGGTGTGTGAAAGTTTGCACCCCATAAACATGAAGCTTTCGTGTTCGGTGCCCTTTCGGTCGAATCGGGGAGGAAGGTCATTGACAGCTCTGGGGGTCAGAACTCAGAATGAGCTGAGAGAGAGAGAGAGAGAGAATGCGGCTCTTCTTGCTCCTCTCTGTCTCTGTTGATGGACAGGATTTGTGTATGCAAATAAGTCATGGAGAGTGTCATTTATGCAGCGTGTCAAGCAGGCCTTTTCGGTGTACGCTCCCCCCGGGGGTGGTGGTATTGCTTTATCAGTGTCAATAATGCTGCCACAATCTCTGCTATGTGTCGTGTGTGAAGCATCCCCATGCCGTGCTGAAATGCATTACCCCAGTCCAGCTCGTGGGTGTGCAGGATGTGCACTGCTGGGAAAATTATGTTGACCTCCAAAAGGAGGGGGAAATTGTACGAAGGAAGATCCTTTGCTGATGGGATTGAACAGAATTGATTGATTGATTGATTGAGTGGTTTTAGAGAGAGAGAGAGAGAGAGAGCGGAAGGCTCCGTTGTTTCTGGTTGTGGTTTGGCGTTATTGATTTTTAATGTTATTTGCTCAGCCAATTGAAAAACACTTTATACCAGCCTGTTTGGGGCGAAAAAAGGAGGAAACCAAAATTTGCACGGCATCGGTAAATGAATCGTCTCTCGTGTGAAAATTAAATTTAACTGTTTTGAATAAGTTTGCCCTTTTTTTTATTCTCATAATCAGCTTAGGCTCAAAGTTTTTTCTTTTTATGCTAATTTCTCTCTTGGCACTACCTTCTATCCTTACTGAATTTATGTGAATTTATGGACTGCAGCTACAAAATGGAGCTGAAACAAAAAATCCAATTTTAATGATATTAGTTCATTCGAATGAAAGCAAACCGCCCGTTCTGTGTGGGAAAATCTCCAAGAAAAACATCGGAAAGAAGAAAATTTTAACACACACTTTGTGCCGTTTCGGTGTGTCTCTTTGGTGTGCCCTTCTCTTACCCACACACACACCGGTGCAGTTCGCTGCTACGTTATGTGTCGCTTGTGCTAAAACCCAAGCCGGTGGGAAGAACATCTAGGATTTTTGCAGGAAGTTTTGCGTGTGAGCTTGAATTATTCATGACAGCTTGTCGAACGCTTTTCAGACCTGAACAGAAAATGAATCTAAAAAAATCGGGCCCTCCTTGCCCTGTCTGGAACACGATCCCAGCAACGAGGCAAAAAACAACAAAAAAGCTTCTTCTTTCTTCTCGATCCTCTTCTCGTTTAGTAACTGCAATAGATCGTAAACCGGGGCCGAAATTGGCAAGGAAAGATGCTAGTAGACGCGTTAGTGGGTTGTTTTTTATTCTCTCCTCCTCTAACCATAGCTTTGCAACACAGTGATCGGTGGTTGAACAAATCGGGTTTGACAAGAGCCCGTCCAGAAAGCACCGAAATATGCACCATCGTTTTATAGTTTGGTTTCTAGTAGCAAGGGCTATAAGATCTGCTGGTGGTAGCGAAAATTTATAGCCCAAAAACACTGAACCAACACTGGGAGAGATGTGTCTAGCTGGTGAGCTAAACGGACGTAGCATACTTTATTGGATTAGTATCGGCTCGAGTATTTCTCACTCGGTTGTAGAGACTCGAGGTTTATTTTTTGCCAGCAAGGTTCCGGGCATTTCCATCTGCAGTGGGGAAATTAAATCAATGTTGGTTGATGTTCGTTAGCTGGCTGACGGAATAATCCATTGTTTAACAAGCTTTTAAATTGATAAACTAAATGCTTTTGCACGATATTTTTACTCAACTCGTTTAAATCTGTTACGAAAAAACACGAGTAAAATGTTGCTTCTGTATTTAGAATAGAAGCGTTTAGAGTGCGATTATTCAATTTAAAACTTCCAAGTAAGTTCGATAGAATATTATGAACTCAGCGAAATGAAATTTTGATTAATGGTTTGTAAAATGTCTTCGTCAGATCATTTAAGCTGTCAATAGTATTTTCCCAACGGGGGTAGTAGTGATGATGTTGTGGACTCACGGGATGTTGCTGCAACACCTATTAAGCTGTCAAACGATGTTCTCCTGCTCGGTCCTGTTGTCCACTTTGTACTTGACTCACAAAACTCAATAACTTTATTGGACAGCCGCAGCAGCGCAAGTGATAGCAGTGTCAACTCGTTTACCATCAGCTCGGTGTGAGCGTTGAGAATGGGTGCTAGGGGGAGGAAAGGAGAGAGGTCAAATTTTGTCATCATCGACCTGCTGCCGATCCTTGCTCTGCTGGAAGGACTGCAGGATGGGTGGCGGTTGGTCATAATGTGATTTTAATGTCAAAAATACTTATAAACAAGCTGTTCAACATCAGCATCCTTTTTACTGTGATATGGTAGTTATGATGCCACCAGCTGCAGGACGAGAAGCATTCGTGATGCAGATGCACTCGAGATGAAAAAAATGGTGGTGCGGATAGCAAAAAGTGATACATTTTTTAACGATATACTGTACGTTTCTGTTTTCTTCTCTCTTTAGGTCTTAAAGTTTGTTTTAAAGAGATTTTTAAAGGCTTGTTTGCAGTGCTGAAAGATGTCATGAGCATCAAGAGATGTTCACTAATGAAAATAATGAACATATCCGTGGTAGTTTGATGCTCATTGTTGATACTCAATGAAATTGCGTCATGATATGCCGAACTTGACATGCGAGTGCTTGAGTCAAACACGAAACTGTGACTGACAAGCTGAGCTTAATGCCGGCGCAAGCATAAACATGATTTTTTTTTCGGGCTGTGAAAAGTGCTTTCAAATGCTACCGTTTCAGTCACCAGCACTTATGACTGAAACGAATGTCAAAACAGCTCGCGTATACATTTGAGATGATCAGAGGTGAGACTCAAACAGTTGGTGGATCAATCACATGCTTGGTGACATTATATTTAGCACCCAACTCTTGGTCACTTACTTGACATTTTCTGTCGGTGATTATCACGACATTCTTGGAATATACTTGGCAACAAAATGAGCATTCTTTTTCGTTGTGTCTGCCTTGATGTTCTGTCGGATCAAGCAGAGCGAGAAAACATGCTTATTTTGTTTCTTGGAACCACTCGCAAGCACCACTTTATCCCATGACTATCGTGATTATCACCGACTGAAAATGTCGTGACCAAGTGACTGACCACGAGTTGGTTGTCACCACATGTCACCCAATATATAATTGTCACATTAACTGTTTGAGTCTCACCTCTGATCATCACAGTAGAGCTCGTAACGCTGACATGATTTTGTTATAGTGACCGACTCATCGATGGTCGCAAAAATGTCACGAAACAAGAATTTGTTACACAAATCGTTTTAAGTATCACCTCTGGTTATCACAATTGAGTACGCGACGCTGACGTGTCAGGCAGATTTTTTTATGACATTGACAGTGATATTTTGCAGCACTGCTTGTTTGCATTTTCCCATATAAAGATTTTTTACAAGATATGCTATTACTTTTTTGTGAGATGTTATTGCTTCTAGTCAACAGTGCTATGAATTAGTTTCCTAATAGACTTGTTTTCTATTTTTCATTGCAGGTGAGTAGCCCAACGTCATAACAAGGATTAGAATTTATTCTTACTGAAAAGCGGAAATGGTATGGTACAAGCTCCTTCATTGATCCACAATTTCAATTTTAAAAGATGACTTCATTCACTGGCTCCGATGCAAACCAATTTAAACAGTTTGAAGCATTTCATACGAAAGCATCAATCGGACCGGACACAGTCGATTTACGATTACTTTTTACAGAAAACAAGCTTTTAAGCGTTACACAAAGACGCTACATCCTGTTCGCCTCGCCTCTCCATCCGTTTGACAAAAAACTTTGTCACTGCTCTACTGCCGGTTTGGTTCGGTTTACGGGGTAAATGTCCTTTCGGCGTGGAATGTACAGCGCGAAGTGGAAGACAGAGCAAAAACAAAGTTTTCTAATTTCACAAGTGGTAAACTCGTCGAGTGACAATTGATTCGTTTTTCTCCGTGTTCTTTTTTTTCCTTCCGTTTCGATAGTCGTCCTCACCGTTTTGTGGTGAAAACAGCACAATGAAAATTTAGACAACAAACTTTATTTTTCCTTCCTTCCACAGCAACTTTATTGTGTTACTTTTCGGTTGGAAACTGGGTTCGTTGTTTTTCATATTCGTTCACTTTAACCGAACATTAGCCTGCCGAAAGTGTAACATTTTCATTAAAATAAAGACACCATTCGAGAAGTTTGAATAATCCTGTCAATGATTGATCTGTATCATCGAGCTACATGTGTCACAGCTTTAAGGGTTCATTTTTTTGTTATTATCTCAGTCGAGTGCGTTTAAACCATAGAAAAGCCGCATCTTTTCATCATTAAACCCCACTCCTACTTTTTCTAACATGATATGTTTTTCCTTCCTCATAATTCCTACACGCTCTTGTACGTGTAAAACGGCATTCAAATGGCGTCACCATATTGCGTATGAAAACGGAAGAACAGCGGTAGTCCTTTTTATGAGAATGACACTAAAGCCATCTTCAGGCCGTTTCATTCAACCATCCATTCATTTCGTGTCAGCCTGTCATGTAGTAGGGCAAGCGAAGGTTCTTCCATTCCATGCTACACTTCGTCTCTAGGCAACTTCATGTCACCGAGAATGATGAATGTCATTTGCAGCCCGTTTTGAATGGCTTGACAGAGAATAAAGAATCCTATGGGAGCGCACATTTTGTGTATCGGCTCCTGGCTCTGTGGCTGAATCTCTCGAGTGTGGCTTCCCGGGGATGGATGATTGTAAAGCTTCTATTTGAAGGCTGTCAAAAGGCATGGGGCATAGTGCTTTACCGGCGAGTACAAGCATTGTTTGAGTTTACATCTTTGCTTTAAATAATTATTCACTTCCTGAACTCTAGCGTGCAACTCCTCACTGAGTAGCTTATTAGCTGAAGCTATTAATGATCCAATATGCAACTGAATCCTTTACCTCGGCTGCAGCAGAGTGGCAATAAAGTGTCTTTTTTTCGCGTATAATGCCAAAGCATGAAACATAATAAAGGCTCCTTTTTCTTTGGTGAAGCACTCCGGTTTGGTGTGAGGCTTTGATAGCCCCTAGAATGTTGTTAAAAGTGTGTCTCGTTTTTAAGTACCTCGTAAGCAATGAGATAAACGATGTGTATAGCCCGTGTGCTGCTGCGGTTTCCCCTGCCCTCCTAATGAAGGCATATGATTCGACGCATTGCGTCGCGGTGTGTACTGTGTAAAGTTGAAGAATATATGTAGAGTATGGTTACACACACCCTCCAAGCCCTGTTATCTTCATTCACGTCACGAAAGAAATGGAGTTTCTGCTCGGCGTAAGGAAATAATAGGAAGCAGCAACAACGATTAGCTTCCGCCATCTTGAGTTAATGGTTTCACGCTCATTTTGCGTCACTGCTGGAAGCAGCAGTAGCAGACAAATTGCTCTCGAAATATGCGTGAAATCTAATCTACGTATGTGCCGGGGCGCATAATCTGGGCACCGTGGTTATCATTGATTTTTGGTTTTTGGAAACAATTTGCCTGCTTTGCTGTAATGCTTAACACAACAGGATTTTAGGGGAATAAATCTTTACCAAGATAACACACATGCATAGGGACATATTTGCAAAATTGAAAAGAGGCGTAATGTGTAAATTTATAGAGAAAATAGATAGAATAGAAAATAGATTCTTCGGAAAATGAGAGGAAATAATTTGTATTTGCCTTTTTTTTAATAATGTAGCAAATGTTCGCAACTGACTGTGCATGACAAAAACGTTGTGTAGTTTTGTTCCGGCTAAAAAGGGAGTCACGCACAATGATTGATGGTATCATATTCATTCCAGCAGAGCCTGCGGCCGCACATCCATCGTAACTATCCGCTCGTTTTTCTTCGAAGAATTCCTCCACCGTTGGCTGCGTTTGCTCATTTTTATGGCCCCGATTATATCCTGCAGTAAGGATGTTTTCTTCTGTCTCTTCTACTGCTCAGCTTGTGGGACTGGGATTTTGTCCTGCTCTAGGCCCGGCTAGGCTCGAAATCGATTCGGAGAAAATCCTTGCTCTATCACTTTAACAGCGAGAGATCTTTAAGAAACCTTCCGTCGTTGCCAGTGTCGCTAGTTGGACAAACATTTTCATTCACGACGAGCTTTGTGCAGAAGAGAGCTCCCTTTCATAAACAGGGCATGTACCGTGGCACATGCGGAGGAAAACAAGGAGGGACGGGTGACACATTTGATGCTGCCCTCGTGTCCCCTTAGCACATTGAAAACATCCAATGAAAATTGTGTAATAAATGGTTTTATCTCTTGTCGTGAAGTCGTCGAGGGGGATGATTCGTCATGGGGAGGGCGAGTGAAAGTTGAATCTTGAGCCACAGATGGGGAGGGAAAGTACCAATGTTATACCAACCCGAGAGAGAGCGGACAGACGGCTACATTGTTTCGATTGAGCGAAGGATAAACGCGGTAGACTTTTTCTATCCCAGCCCCCGAGATGGTTTAGACGAGTGGATTTTGCCGCGGTCAAACCGATTGCTGCGGGTGCGCTACTGGACTGGGCTTGACGGATGGCTTTGGCTCTGTGTGTGTTCCGTAGAGGAGAAGGCCTAGTGATTTTCACTACCCTTCATTAAATGATAATCCGCGTGCAATCATAGAGGAGCCATTTTTCTCCACCCACACAAACCCCTGCAGCTACATTTGCGCAACGTTCGTGGTGGTGCGGACTGGGGGACAAAAAATCACCCTCTGGGGTGAATGGTTTTTCCACATTTTCTTCCCCGCCGTTGTTGATTGGGAAAATGAAAATGAAAATCGAACCCACCCCATATTTTGTTCGTCCCGGTGTGGCATATCGCGAGCGATTTAACTCGATGGTGGTGCATACTTTTCGGATGAAACATTTTCACCCTCTTCAACGTGGTGTACACAACCTGCTGGGAGGGGGAAACTCGTCCTTAGGTACTGTCAGCGAAGCGTTTAGTGATTGAAGATTCCATCATGGATTTGCTTGTGTGCGGTTCGTTTTCCCTTGCCCCTTCCTTCGTTTACCTTTGTTCGGCTGGAAAGCTTACACGATTTATTATTTTCGGCAAATATTTGCCCACGAGCTGCCTGGGGTGGAATGACGTATCTAGTTTAATACTTTTCTTTTTGTTTGTTTTTCCTCAATTTTTTTTAGAGATTCTTAAAAATTGATTTTTTGTTTCTTGTTCTGCTATTATGTTTCACAAAAGTGGAAATAGATCAAATTACGCAAGAAGACTCTTGCAATGGTAAATAAAGCGTTTGAAAGTGCGAACAAAATGTGGCTTAGAAATTTGTTTAATCATAAAATCGTATCGCATTTTCTTTTAAAATTAAACTATTTTCAACACTCGCGACCCAATTTGTCCCTGGCGCTTTTGTCACACCCGAAAATTGAACCTTTTTTTTAACATTCAGCTCCACCAAAAATTTGAAAAATGCTCCCATTTACGTCTCAAGATGGGATTATTTGCTTCTTCCGCTTATTTGTACCAAACGTTTCGCGCGCAGTGATTAGTGAGTGGAAGGGTGGAGGGAAATGGGATCGTGCTGGGATTGTAATTATCATAAAAAAGTCATTTTTCAACCGGCTCTCCCCCCTCCCCTCCATCACATAGCTTAAGCAATGGGGCAGGCGTTGAAATGAATCGCTTTTAACTCACCGGGGAACCGTTTGAGGCCGGCCCGACCCGAAAAAAAGGACCTTTGACCGGTCGGTTTGCGTCAGAGTTTGGTCGCATTTGGGTTGTGGTGGGCCAAATAGATCCGTTTTCCAGTGGAGATAGGAAAAAAGGCCACGGTGGAGTTACGCCAGTGGACGCGCGCGCGGTACAGGGATTAAAAATCGTTGCAAAAATATGTACTCCAACGGGTGTCTAACGGGGCGGCGGCCTATCGTGCTCGTTGATTGTGCTGCTAGTAGTGCGCTCGCCTTCACCGTGCACAAATGTAATCCGAGTAGGGCACAAAAAATATTAGGGGGGGAGGGGGGGGGGAAGAAAAAGAAGTCCGTTGTCCATGAAAAATGATCCCAATGATCCACGGGAACACATTTATCATGTTTGATTTACTTCAGCTGCCGGAAAATGGCAAAGGACAACGCTGTGTATATGTGTGTGTGTGTGTGTCGCTATGAAGGTTCGTTTTCTAGTGCTGTCCAGTTGTTTAATGGTTAGGCTTTATCTTTGCTTTCCAATGCGATTATCTCTGTTTTTTGTTTTGTTTGCTGCGTGGGCTATTCATTCGCCGTCGAGCCCAAATTGATGCCGTTTCGCGTCAGCAAAAGACGATATCATTTTTCTCTCAAATCATTATTAATGCCAAAAATAGTTCGCTTAATGAGTAACTCGGGGCGAGCTGTAACGACCAGCATTTTGGAATCTCATTTTAATTTTCCGTATTTTTCCTCGCGCGTTTGCTTACCTTGTGCATAATAGCTTGCAGCTTGCTTTAGCTATCTTCCAAATCCAACACAAGTCCTTTGAAATGGAGACATAATCTTGAATCAGGATCGTTTTGTTTGGCCAAATTACAAATCCCAAGCCCAGGAAAGCAAACCATATTCATACCGCGCAGGGAATATTTTTATGTTTTTGTCGCTCGTTGTATGATAATGTTGCCCATTTCCATATCACCTTTTGTTTCCTTCCGCACACATTGCTCGAATCGAAGAGCAAACCATTTGACTAAACGGTAGGCTTTTCCTGCTTCGCCTGTGTTCAATCGAAGCGCGAAAGAAAAAACTCGTTTGAATTATTCATACGGCTAAGAGTCGGTATATGCCCTACGGGCAAGATTTGCCTACGCAAGAAGTAGGTCAAGCTTTTGCTTATCTCGCTGTTTCCTATAGTTTTTTTTGCGCTGTAGAACAACGTTCTACGTGTGTCATAAACAAAGCAAAATAGTATCATTTTTTCCGACGGCCCAAAACGGAAGTAAAAGTGCACATGAATGTTCTACAACAACCTAGAAGCCGGGCATCATCACCATCATCATCATCATCGTCGTTGCTTACGACCTAAAACAATTGTACAATTTATTCGCAAGTGTTTGATCGTTCGAAGTGCGTGTATGTGTGTGTGTGTGTGTGTGCGTGTGCTTCCTTTTCACTAAGCGCAACAAGACGTTTTGCACCATATGCTACACAAGTTGCCACCGTTCCCAGGCTTCCATGCAAACCCGGAAACATTCTCCGAAAGTATCGTGTACGCGCTAAATGTGTGCACGGTGGGTTTCTTTTGGAGACATTTATTTCATCACACCCTCTCTCCCTCTCTGTGTTTCGTTTACATTGTGGGAAGTTTTTATGCTTCGAACAGGCTGTAATGCTCGGTAAAACCGTGAATTCTAATAGGATGCCATTTCCTTTTTTTTATTTGCTTGCACGAAAAAAAACGAAGAATTTTGCACGGGTGGTATTTTTCATCTCGGTGGTTGAGCGTTGTGAATCAAATAGTAGGGTTAGGTTATGTTTTTGGAGAACGGGGAAAAATGGATAAAAGTGAAACACCACCGAAAATAGTATCTGTTTGAGTTTGGGAAAAAGGTTTTTCATGTTCCTGCTCAAATACACCTTGGGGGAACATTAAAACAGTGCCTCTGTTGTGTCCACTGGCGGATAAATTGTCGCCAATCGGTCGCACGATGGGAATTTTATGTCCTTTTGTGGTTTTATGCCGAATGAAAGGCCGTTTAAACGAAAGTTTAGTGGTAGCATGCTACAACTGTAAGGGAACAGGGTGTTGAATTGATTTAAACCTGATAGTTTCAATTGCAAAAGGTGCTAAAAATGGGGGTTTGCTTGTTAAACAGCTCCTTTTAAGCTATTGGTGGTCTATCAATTGCATAAGTTTTGGGTGTTAGTCCAACTGATTGCATACCTTTGGGCGCATTCTCGAAATATCTTAATTTCTCTAATGAAAATCATTTAAAGCTATCAAAACACAATAAAGAACACCGCCATTTTGTTCTAACAACTTATCACATCATGGGACACGCCACGGGACATACACACACCTGGCCCTGCATCGTCTCTGGTGGTGGTTGGTAGCGACCATTCATTTAAGCTACACTTTAGCACACACTTCGGCTGAAGACGCTAAGCGTTCATTAGAATCCATTTCCAAACAGTGCGTCCATTTCTCGCCCCGCCGAAATTGCCGCCGACGCCGCCGCCCAGTATTTGCATATTTAAACAGTGCTGCCGATCTGTATCTGTTTACCCGGTGGTACCGCCCACTGCGGACCCGGACCGGATTAGATTGCTGTAACATCATATGGACGGTTTGGCTGTGTGTTGCCGCCACGCAGTCCACGGGGAATGAAAGCACGGGGGGTGATGAAAAAGCGACGAACAATTTCCTCATCATCCGGATACGGTTTCGGTGGTGGATAGTGAAATGGGTTTTTGTTTTTTTTTGTTTTATTCACTTCACTTTCGCTCGTTCGCTCCCGAGAGTCTCTTTCCCGGTGTCTCTCGGTAGCCACTTTGAAGATCTTTGTACATTTAAAGACTGTTTTTTTCTTCACTTCCCTGGTGAACCTCTTAAATTGCCCACGGGTGAGTATGTTTACCTCATTGGAAATCCACCCCAGACTGCATGGAAACGGGAGAGAAATGCTTCTTTTTTTTCAAATACTGGTAGCGAACTCGGCACGACGGTGTGCTGTTTGTTTTCAAAAGGCATAATTATCAGGTAATTAAAATTTTATTGCACACTCTTTCGTGGGAGGCAGCTTTCGCGCTCCTCTGGCTTACTGCTACTATTTGCTCAAGCGGACAAGGTCGAAGAATGTTGTATTTTTTATGTGTGTGTTAACATTAACCCTATCGTTTTGTTCTGCGAGAGAGAAGCGGTATGCCGATGAGGCGTGTGAGGATGCAACGAGCTTTTAGTACATAAATTAAACCCACCTCGCACTGGCACACCTCGTGCAGGAAAGACAAATTCGAATCTGAATCTCCATGTTTACTCGATGGCAATAGCGAATCTGGAGTGTGTATTTACTTAGCAGTGGAGTAGGAAGTTCGCCTTTGATTAACTGTTGCTGCGTTCACTATAGCGATAGGAAAGGAATTGTCTATTGCATACAACACCGAGCCCGCTTAAAAATCCATTTATTGTTCATGTACTATTCGATTCAAAAGCCATAAGAGTGATTTTCATAGTTGACCTTTGTCACTTCCAGTTAAATTCAAATTTGTTTTCTAAAATGTAAGCTCCTTTTTTAAAAAATCTTACTCCTTTTATTCGTGCAATGTTAATCCTTTACCAGTAAACGGACAAGCGAACGACGAAATATGAATTTACGTGAATGTTTCCAACACGACCACAAATGAAACGATATTGGCGTTCGCTTTTCTTTTTTTCGTTTTCGTATCTGGTGGGGGAGATTTGCCGAAAATCTCTGTTATAAACGGTTCAAATTTGAATTTACCATATGCCAAAACTGCAGCAGTTATGTTTTGTTCCATCCAACCCCTCCTTTTCCCATTATCCCAACGAGGTCGTCGAGGTATTGTTTCGTTACGTTTCGTTGAGCGGTAACATATTGGAAGTGGAATAAACTAGAATTGCAAAAATTGCACACATACACACACACACACACACGAACGAA
This sequence comes from Anopheles melas, assembly GCA_000473525.2. Lineage (NCBI taxonomy): Eukaryota > Metazoa > Arthropoda > Insecta > Diptera > Culicidae > Anopheles > Anopheles melas. The sequence goes on along the minus strand of AXCO02006008.1, from coordinate 4,538 downwards.
CCCCACGCTGTGCGGCTAGACTAAGCGACTAGACGGCTTTTTCTGCCCGGGATGCAACGGGGGTTGCGCTTCTGTTCCCGATTTGCCGTTTCGAACCGAAGGAGCGATGGTGGATGAATGGTGTTGCATTTATGATACTACTCCCCGGGAGGATAGACGTGTGTTCGCTCCTCCCTGTACGGTTACTACACTAACAGAACGCTCGATCGTGTGTTTCTTCCCGACCGTTTGATTGGAAAATTTATGCTAAACCCACCTGCGTTCGTAGAAGGTGTGTGTACGCTGTCAGATACTCCCCCCCCCCGCATTCCTCGTTTTGGTATTTTGAGTCTAAAGCCGAACAGATACTCTACATCGGGATATATGAGTTTGTTCGTTGGTTGTGTCACTGTTTTTTTTTGCGTTACTCGTTGTAGCATAAATCTGTGTGTGTGTGTGTGTAGATGTGGGTGTACCGGGGGTGAGTGAGTACTCGCTGTTAGTGTTACCGTGGTTCATTTGCGGTGTACAGTGTGCACGGTAACCCCCACGTAGGGTGTGTAGCATAAATTTGAATTGAATCAATTTACGATCACCTGCTGTGCGTGGGGCCCCTGACTGCTGCTGTATGCGTCTAAGCGGCGATGGCCATTGTCACACTAGCAACAGTTACAAAACATGCCCTGCCCAGGCTAGACTATGAGGAAGCAGAGAGTGAGAGCGAAAAAACAAAACAAAACCTCCAACGGAGAGTGCAATTGTGTCGTTTCTTCCGTCGCATAAATTCATCCCATACAACGATGTGAATGGAGCAAAGGATAGCAACAGCAGCAACAGCAACGCATAAACCTCTCGGTCCATTGATACTGGGTTGAATTGGACAAAAAGGCACAGCATGTGCACACTGTAGAGGCCTCGGGTCTCTAATCCGCTGTAAAATTTATTAGAATCATGTCCCGCGAAATTGATTTATTTATCGCACGCCGACGTTCCCAGGGACACGCCGGGAGCGCATTGGAGGCAATTTCCATGGATTTTCACCTCGCTCTGGTGCGATTTGTGGAGCTGCAAATAGCAGCTGCATCGAGAGAGCACTGGAACCCAGTATCCAGCGCAGTAGTTACGGTGTAACGGTTTTGCCGGGTTGATTAGAAATCTGGCTAGAGATCGATGAGAGTTTGGGCTTTTGCGATTATCACGCACACTGATGAGAGGGGATTGTAGGGAGTTTCCGCTTAGCGTTGCCATTTTCGTGGACAAGCTAGATCGGATTGAAGTGTCAGGAATAATGTGGGTATTACAGTTTTGGAAATAAGCTATTTCCCGCGTGATTCCGTATCATCGCGGTTTTGTACTCTGTTGCTATGTTGTCTAGTGGATTGTTCGTAGTTTATGTTGTGGCCTGTGGTGCGTAGAAGCATTGGAAAGCGGATGTAGGTAATTAAAATGTCAAAAGTTGATCGTTCACGACATGCAAATTGTCGTTATGGTGTTCAACATCCTAGATAATATTAAAAATCGTAGCATAACACAAGCTTAAACTTATTTTCTATGAAGCTATTCTATCCTTTTCTAACCCTTGGGATTTTTTTGAGTAAGCTATGAACGTTAAATATCCTCTTTTTTGTTGAAATGGTTGCTCTTTAATTCAGTTTAGACGTTTGCAAACCTTTTTAATTCTACTTATTGTACTTTTTTGCTACTAATTTTCTAAAGAAAAGTGCCTCGCAATCGCCTGTTAAAATAAACTTTGTTAAAACAAACCAACTTCCACTGTACTATTGTTGTGTAACTGCACGCCCTTTCGTCATTGCCAGAGTGCATTTGAAAAGCCACACTGGGTTAACTGGTGCACAATAATCAGCTTTACCGCTGCAAACCGCACGAGACAAATTGCACACCGAACCGGGCTCTGGCCTGGGGTGTTGGGCGGTTGGGGCAATAAAATCGAAAAGAGCATCCACTCTCCAGGGCTGCTGCTGCTACTACTGCAAGGAGTAACTTTTAATGGAATTTTAATTGTGTTGAAATGGCTTTTCGACCGAAAAGGGAATGAAAACTGTACCTTGTGCCGTACCAAAGCGGGAAAATAAATATGCTTCATCGTGGGGGGTTCTCCCGCATACCAGGCTGCAGGATGCGCCTGGAGAGTGCATCAACAATGGTTAGAGAGCTGGGTTTGTGTGAGGTGTATATGGGTGCAAATCGAAACCGTTTGCAAACTTCCACCCAGAAACCGTGAAACTGTGCGCTGCTGGAGAAATTGTTGGCTTCTCATTTCTCCTGTCCACTTAACCCCGAAGCTGACAGGCTCTTATCATCGACAGGTTTATCGGAAAGAAAACGAATGAAGGTGAAGCGGCAGTTGCTTTCGAATGCTCCGGGGTTTTGTGCTAAGCTAAACGTTTTATTTGCTCTTATCGTTGATAGGATTTTGTTTGTTTGTTTGTTTTTTTGCCCGTCTGCTTCGTAGGATCGTTTTGGAGATCTACGATGAGCAAATGATATTTGAAAGGGCACAGAAACATTCGAAATTGATTCCAAGTTGAAGTCTTCTTTTCCGGCGAAATCACTTCAATATAGATTATTCTCGTTTCAATATTTACTCAATATTTAACACTCTGCATCGTACGTGGGGATCGGAAAGAGAGTGAACGATCGTAAGCCAATGAATCTGTGTTCTCCGCACTTGTACTTGTACTTGTAAACTTGTACTGTGTTCTCCGCAGAAAGCTAATGCAAAATGCCAGCGCCCAGAGTGTTAAGCATAAATGTAAAGAGATGTGGATCGTGCTGCGATGTTATGGAAAATAACTTTGCTCTTCGTGATAAATGGATTATTCCATTCCGCAGATAACCGCAGGCGAAGATGTCGGTTTTAAGTCATTCAAATGTCACTGAAACCGACGATCTTCCTTCCTCGGTTGATTTGCGTTCGCTACCGTTTACGCCATGCACTCCGTTGGATCGTTAGAATACAAAATCAAGCCCTCCGGGGTAATAAAACTGCCCCATTGCTTATGATGGCGTGGTACGGGTTTGCGATGGCTGCAGAATGAGCGCGAATGGATGGTATACGGTTGGTTGGATATTTCGATGATGGCTTCCAGCGGGAGGTACAAAGTTTTCCAATGCTTCCAGCGATACTCTGTAATTCAATTACTGTCTGGAGCAGGTTGATACTTCCACGGATTGTAGTAGTAGCAGTAGTTAAATGTGGTTTGGTTGTTTCTAGAGTGAGTTATGGAACAATTTCGTTTAAATTTTAAGTCCTTATCAAAGAAAGGAAAAAATAAAGTGTCAAAAGAGGCCAAAAGGTGTCTATATTGTGTCGATTTCAACGTCTTTAAAAATAAATCCATTTTAGTAGGACGTGTACCAGTAGGGTATCGCACATCAACGCACATTCGAAGCGAAGCAAAGCCCATCAAAGTATTAACCTCAATTTAGCACGTTTCAACACCATTTTCGGAAGCGATTGGTTCACGCACATACGACGCGTTGATTTAACACCACATGGTACCACGTTAGAACTCACGATAGGATTTTTTCTCTCTGCTCTTCTTGGAAAACTCGAACCATCCCGGGACGTAGAACAGTAGAGCCCAAATTCGTAAGAAACAAAAAAAGCAACCTTTCTGAAAAGAAAAAAAACCACAAACACGCGCTCCAACACGGTTGCGGTGGCTAGACAAAGAAAGCTCTGTGTGGAGGTCGCCTTTGAAAAAAAAGGGAACATACGTCGAACCCTAAGGTCGTGAGGAAGTCAGGCAAACAGTCCTTATTTTTTTCGCCTGTCACAAACAGCGAATAACAATCATACTCGCTGCTGCTAACCAGAACACGCGACTTGGGAAACCAACGAAAAACACACTCATCACACTCAACACACATTATTTGAGTTCTTATGGTAAAATTAGCATAATAGTGATAACAGGCAAGCTTCTGGGGTTTTACGGGGAGTGTAAAAAAGCCCTTTAAAAATAAAGCAACGTGCGTATGTGACACTTTAGAGTGCGGTTGGAAGCCTTTTGATGCGAAATGTCGTCATGGAAAACCGCTTCTGGAAGGATGTCTTCCCAATTTAGGCCCTTACCAAAGATTCTTTTGCACAAACGCTTCAAGAAATAGCCTCACAGCCCTCCTGTCTTCACCCCTCACGTGCGTGTGTGTCACGCCGCCGGCCGTCATTCGGCTGGCGAAAAAACCCGGCAAGAATTCGTAATGACTTGTTTTCGTCTTTCTTGCACCATTTTGACGTACGTCCTATGTGCGGGCATAATACCGGCGCCAACTGCGTATTTTGCGTCGTAGCACGCATGTGTCCTTAAGCTGCCTGGCAGAGCTTTTCCTCGTTGCTTGTTATTACGTTACAAAACGACAGGGAGTAGTAAAAATAAGGCAGGGGAAGCCTAGAGGTAGCCTAGAGTGTGTCCGTACATGATGATGGTTGTATTCCGCGAACTTGATTACGGCATTAATGGGGCGTTTTTCCGCTACCGTTGGTGTGTGGGCGTGTTTTTCCACGGCCCCGTGTTGTTGGTGATGATGATGATGGT
>AXCO02006003.1:0-19845 GCA_000473525.2 Anopheles melas | reverse complement strand
GGGGGGGGGGGGGGGGGGGGGAAGGGGTGGAGAGGTAGGAAGAACCACTCACAACTAGTGCTAATTACAACTGGTTACATCCAGCCCGGGGAACAACTACCTACCCATCACATGCTTGAGTGCGGCAGCCGCGCAAAACGCGACGGCGAACGGAGGACCAGTCCGTGGGAGTTTTTGAGCGTTCCGAAAAGTGTTCCACCATGCCCTTTTGGAATCTAAAAAAGACACACTTTTTGTGTGTGCGCTTCTTGAAATCCCACAGAATTACACGACCGCGCGGAAAAGTCACTGTGCAATTCCAAGGAGAACGTGCGAATTGTAGCCACCTTCTTGTTTCGCTTTCTATGTCTCTCCGTATCTCCGGCAGGCAGTGTTAACCAGACACTTAATTAGTCTTTTGTCTTCGAGTTGCAAACAGCTGTGGTGGTGTTAGAGTTACTCGCTCGCTCTTTGAGTTGTCACATTCGTCTTCGGCTGCGTGTTACTGGTTACCATGCCATGCCATGCTTGCTGTGTTAAATTGGATGTTAAATGCGAGGACTCTGTTTTGAAGTTTAAACTGATTGATGTACCTGTTCAAAATAGTTCTAAGTGATAGAGCTTTGTAATGCGTCTAGAGTGGATGAATTGAGCGATCTATTGGAAATAACTCAATTTGACACAAGGATATAGAGGAAAATTTTAAAACCATTTTTAATGGAAGCCTTCGAGTTCTTGAAGAAAAAAACTCTCATATTTTGTTTTAATATTAATCTTCTTTAAGTATACCTGTAAAGACAGTAAAATTAAATAGATTTTATGAGAAATAGAAAAGAAAAATTAAAGAATAAAAATATTAGGAAGCTACACTTGACACAAAACTATTACCTGAAAACCGTATGCTTCAAAATTAAGAAAAATGGTCACTTTCTTTAATCGAACAAAAGGTCGATTATTCAAAACCTTGATTTGTGATAAAGGCCAACTTTAAAAGCATGGTTTTGAGATAATCATGTTTAAATTCGAATCTTTTGCATATGCACGAAAGCTATTAATATTGAAAGCTATTATCTGAATGAAACGAACGATACATGGCCTAAGCATGGGAAAATCCTACTAATCTTCCAATTACGAGCGCACTCTTTGGCTCACAGTCCAAAGTACAGCCACTTACTTAGTGAAAATTTCATTAAAGTTACCATTTTGAGTGCTAAACTCACGGAGCCGATCAACACCATGGCACAGCAACTACATCGAAATAATCACACTCTCCACTATGCGGCATGGAACAACCGGCCTATTTCGTGCCCATTACCATCCCATCCACCCAAAAGCTTACCAACCTGTTGCATCGTGCTGGGTCACCTTTTCCGGCGCTTATCCACCCATAGGCCGACTGCCGAGATGATGAACCGTGTTGTGTGCGCTTCCACCGAACAACCACAATCACTGCAAAATCTGCACGGAACGCAACACCCTGTAGCTTGAGCTCCCCGCACCGTACGCTGACCTCAGTTCGCTTGGCGTGCGTTAAATCTGATAACAACGATGTGTGAAGCATACTCTAATCTTCTTACCCTGCCATGGTTGGTTGAATAAATCACACGCTGCGCCATCACACGCGGGGATGCTTCCGGGAAGCTTGTGCCACAGACTGGCACACCAAACGGCACACAAACAAAAGGCACTCCCAAACCACGCTGCCTGTGTGGGTGTGGGAGCTTGTGTGCGTGTGTGTGATGATGATACAGTGGAGCTGCAATAAATCATGCACCAAAATTGCTTTCGGATCACCCCAACCGAGATGGTCCCGAGTCAACACTGGTCAGCGTAATATTCATGAGCTCCCGATTGTTGCCACAGCTTGCTGTGTATATCGCAGTTTGGTAGAGCGAAGGTAGAATGGTATGCGTGAAGCGATCCCTTGAATCATCTGCGGCGGGGGACTGGTGAATAAATTCTCATTAAAAATCAAAAACCCTGCCCATGTTTATCCTTACACTTAGAGCATCCAAAAAGGTGAGTTTAACGCTAGTCTACTGTGGATAACGTGACGTTTTTGTGAGTTCGTTTAGGAGTTGGGAGATGTCCATTGTTTGTTAGATCCATGAGCAGGGATTCGTCAAAGATTTTCAATTTTATTTGTTTTATTGAAGTATCTTTGAATTCGTTGCCACAAATCATTACAAGAGATGACTAAAATAGTGTTACATGACTGCTAAACAGGTTCTGATCAAGTACTTAAGAATAAAACATGTAAATCCGTTTTTTTTTTTTCAAAGTTTGTGGCTAAAACCCGCTATAAATCCAATCCTCTATCATACTCAAACGTGTGATACACTGAAGTATATGCGATTAAGCCACTTCGATAGGGCACTGTAAACTACAGAATGCAAATTGATCATTATCACCCTCCTCTCCCAACCCCTACGTTTTCAACGCGCGTTTCACTGATGGTACCATACACGCCACCCATTCCTGGTCACGGCACCGCCACCGATGCAGCAAGCCAATCGCGTGATTGCAATTAATTAAAATTGAAATGAGGACCGTCAACACATGACGTTGATGGGAATTTGTGGATCGCATTTTTTGCACACTACCTTCGCCAGATTTAAAAGGAACGCAGAGAAGCTGTCTCGTTCCAAAACGGTCACCCTCCGGCCCTGGTGTCGTAAATCCATTTACCAAACAATGCCCGAAATACTACGATGTGCACTTATTCGCTTAATAGTCCGATTTTTTTAGTCGCTTTGCTCTTTCTTTTATCGTTATTTTCTGTTTTTTTTCGATTCTCCCACAGATTCGCACCCGATTGGCTTCGTACTCGGTGGATCCGTTCGATCTGAGCATCGTCAACCAGACCGGCTGCCCGAAGGAGGGCGAAGCCGGATGGAATATTCACATCGACCCGGACACCTTCTCGACGCGCAACATTGCAAACGCTTTCCGGAAGGCGGGCGAAGCGATCGGTGACGGTTTCGAGGCTGCAGTAAACGCCGGCAAAAAGGTTCATTTATTTTGAGCAGTAATGCCTGACTAGCGCCCAGCTAGCGCAAGCAAAATCGAACAAAACACACGAGCGCGAACGCTCGTTTACTACCGAATAGTAATTAAAACTTTCCACTCTATTTCGTACTGGTGCATTCTTTGTCAACTTTTCCGACTGTCTGTTCGATTTCGAATAAACTATTCGCAAAAACTACGAATTTACTAATTATATTTTTATCGCAAATATTTCCTTTTTCCATGGCTGCAAATCTTCTGCTGGACCTGCCGATTACCTTGCAGATCTACAACAAATATCGCGATGGAGACAGTGACGAGATGGAGGCCGAAGTGGTAGAAACCGGAACCTACCGTTCCGAACGACTGATTAATGCAGCCGAATGGTTGCCCTAAGCGGACAGTCATAGAACAAATATTTGCAATAATCGTGACTCGTTTCAATTTGTACTGATTAACTTATACGATATGTCAATAAATGAAATTGAAATCTCCTCGAATGATTTGTTTCCATTGTTGAATTTTCGTTGAACAACTTTACAACAAAGTAGTGTTGGTGTATTACTGTTTGTATAGCTTATCTCATCAACGTTGCCCTCTTTATAGAAGTTGGTACTCTTAGAATGTTTCAAACTTTTACTTTTATGATTTAGCTTATCTGTGTATGCGTTTTGTCTAGCGACTCATATGGTGCCCACTGGAGATGGCACACTGTACAGGGTGTAGTGGTCGATAGAGTTGTTAATGGTAGAAAATACAATTAGGTAACAAAAAAATAGAATAATAAAAACAAATGTAAAGAACAAACAAATTTATTCTCAGAAAAGTCCTAAAATTTGCATTTGTTGTCCGTTCGCGTACTCTGGATATGCGCTAGCGCATAAAAGTATGCAAAACGATGTTTTCCTTCACTGCTCAACATTTTGCATTAAAAAATTATACGTTATTTCCAATATCATCGGATAACTTCTTCATGCATTGTTTGAAATTGTGAAATAAAATTTAAAATACAAAATATAGGCAAACGCTACTCTAAAACAAGTATCATTAAACTATTGCCAGCCATCATGCGTTCCAAAACAGACATACGATTTACATACTTTTTACTCTTATCGCTTTACAGTTACTTTTACGACCACTTTTAACATTATTGCATAAACTCATAATTCATATCTTTATTGATGTATGTTAATAATTATTTCCCTAGTAGGGTTATTATCAAATTGGAATCTACTCTACTCTACCAATGGCTTTGATGTTATACATTGAGTTATAGGAACCATACAATAATGCAATAACTGCTTAAAAGCTTACAATCCCACCAGCTTGATTACATGCCAACCCCAATAATATTTTAATCGCGATTAAGATTTGTTACAATTCCCACGGTAGCAGTGTCCACAGTACTCGTAGTCGTACATCTTGTTCAGCTTGCGCACATCCTTCAGGCTTAACTCGTTTCGTTGACCGATCTCAACATTAACCTAAAAACAAATCATTTGTATCATTTTCATCAACTTCACTCTGCCCGCTACCATAGTAGCTAGTTATCCATTACCAATGGAACGACGGTCGCTCGATTCGATGCCGACGACCCGAACGCGTCCGACTGACAGTGAAGAATGCTTTCGTAATCGTACGGTATGCCAAAGTCCTCGATCACACCCTGCTGATATTTGTCCAGATTTTTCTTCAGCCTCGTATCGATCGCATCCTGCTCTACCAATACGTAAAAATCACGATCCGGGCGGGACTGTGGATGCGTTAGGCCGAGCACATGCAGAAGCTGGTGCATAATAACGCCTGTTTCGAGACATCCTTCCCGCTGCAGATTAAGCTGATTGGTCAGTAAATTCATGCCAAGCGTTGCCCAGCATCCAGTTGGACTGGCGGTAATGTTGAGATACTGCCTGTCTGTGGGACTCCTCGGACCAAACCGAACACAGCTGTACGACGCAATCCTATCCATCGCGTACTTGATCTGATTCATCTCGAGTTGAGCTGAGGAACAGATAGAGCTCATTACAGATTACTGCAAATATTAGAGTTGACATGCCCTATACTACTCACAGAAATCCGGTGAAATCTCGTACGGTACAATGCCCTTAACCCACTTAAAGGCCTCCTGTACTATTTGAGTGGCACCGACATTAGCCGCATCGGACTGTAGATCGGACAGCACTATGTCGCCCTGATGTCGGTTTCCAATCTCTTCGTAGCGTTTGGCAACAGTATTATCTACTAGCAATGCCAACAGTATGACGCATGACAGTACAACATGGCGCACCACCTTTATTGTGGGTAGAATTTTGATAAATCGATGAGTTCAAGACGCACTGTCGCCCTATGAACAATCAACAAACCTGCTTTCTCTTTGCTGCCATCATGTGTTATTTACGTTTGCACAAATTCCACGACCCGAATATCTCCCAGGCGATGGTAAAATGCGTTCAAATGTTTCACTGCTACTAAACAGGCAACTGAACAGTTGAGATCTTTTAGGTATCTACTCATACTATCGCGCAGTACTATCTGCCAGACACATAACCATCCGAAATATCTGTGCGTGCAAATATTTGCACTAGCGATAAGATCTGTCACTCTTCCCAGATGCTGCGTAGGAGTTTAATCCACGATTCGTTTGTTTTACATTTTGACAATTCTTTCCGGTTCATTTCTCAGAAATGCTTTTTTGCTGCACCGTAATGATTGCGCTATGTTAAATGGATTGTTTATGCTTACACTTTTCTGTCTGGCCTTGAGATAGCTGCTCCCATTCAAGAGCACTATTGTAGTCATTCAAAAGAATAGCAAAGAGGTGCAACGAAACAATGCTTGGAATGATAGCCGCCAGACTTAGTACCTACTTCGGATGGTCGCATTATCTGTTCCTGCAACCACAGTTGCCTTTTGTGAGGAACCATTTACTCCATCAAAAAAAATTAACATAGATAGCATTACCGCAAATGCGCTTTATCTTATCTGCATCGTGGCCTTTTTTTCGTACGTATCACCCTACCGATCGTGCGAATATTCCTAACTTTGGAATCCACACGATGAAGATCTTCAACGGAAACCATTTGCACTGACGTCCTGTGAAACAGTTTAGTATCATTCTGAGTGCGACAAAGGTACAACAACTCAACACAGAATGAAGTCACTGTTGGCTATCTGTGTCTGTGCGATGTCACTTCTATCACATTATACAGTAAGATCTACCCCAATCAAAAAGACCTCTCCGATATGTAAGTATGGTTTGATGCGTCTCATGTGCTAGCTGTGTTACTAATGGTGCCTCTCTTCTTCTTGCAATAAACGAAAAAAAAACAGTCCTTGATAGAGAAAACATGCATGAAGAAATTGGTGAATACTTCGAAGGAGACATGATGCTTTCACTCGAGCAGACAGAAGCAGTAAAAAATGGATATGCCTCCATTGTGAATGATAAAACCAAGTGGCCGAACAACATCGTTTACTACACGATCGATACCACCGTTTACAGTGAGTAATGCTTGTCTGTTTTCCTAGGTTTTCCACATGAAATATATTCCTGTTTACCTTTCTAACAGATTCCGTTCACCAGAACAGCATTCGCACGGCAATGGATGGGATCGAGCAGGTGAGCTGCATCCGGTTTGTACCTCGCACGACCCAGAATGGATACATTTTCATTTCGGTAAGTGTTTGCAAACTTTAGTCCATGAGGGCTTGTACATAGCCGCGTTAACCCTCTTATTTGTCTCATTTTGACTACCAGGAAACTGAATCGGGAGTCTGTTCAGCTAGGGTAGGCTATACTGGAACAAAGCAACCCGTCAACCTGTCGACGAACGGCTGCATGTCCCGTGGCACTATCATCCACGAGCTGCTGCATGCGCTCGGTTTCATTCATATGCAGAGTAGCCCCGATCGTGACCTCTACCTGGATATTAACTATGCTGTCATAATACCGGGCAAAGAGCACAACTTCAATCGCTACTTATCATCGGTGGCTGACGATCATGGCATACCGTACGATTACGACAGTGTGATGCATTACGCATCGACGGCGTTCAGCGTAAATGGGCAGCCGACGATTATTCCAAAAAAGAAGGACGCTCTGATTGGACAGCGTAATAACCTAAGTCCTAAAGACATCAAACAACTCAACCATCTGTATCCAAACTGTTACTAGATGTTCGCACACGGTGCACTTGCATTTCAAAACAGTGATTTGGTGTTTATTTATGAATCTACTACTCACCAACCAATACATACAACCATAAACAAAATCTGGACACTAAGACTGGTGGACTTCATATGAAAAATAATGATTATATTTTATTTTGTACTTACTGCAAACTTTAACGACATAAGAAAACTGTCCAGGGTTTTAGAATGTTTTGTACTTCAATAAACTATCAGTTATTTTGCCATAAACGCTTAATCCGACTAGCCGTTCACGCTGTTCACACGTTTAAATTGCCTATATCATCATGTTAAAGTAAATGAAAAATCATTTTTAATAAGTAGTACACCTACAAAATAATACGCAGAACAATATGGAAGTTAATGCTACATGCTTACATGACATAAAAAATCGCAAACAATTGTCTTACGCTCTGCAATCTTTACAGAATACACGAGTACAATTCGTACAATTCATACAAGCTCATTATCAGAACAATGATCCTTCGGAGATAAGCATATTTTGCACACGTAAGAAGGCCATAAAATCACCACAAACAACTGTACACCACTGAAATCACTTTCATGCTCATCATAATGCCATTATAAACACCCTACTGGTTGCTTGATAATTCGTCCGACTTTAGCACACTTTAGTTCAGCATCTTGAAAAAAATGTAACCAAAAATTCTGTTCATCATCGTTCTTATCTTATCTATGGTTTGAATTGTTGGACACCTTATTCGTGCACTGGTTTACGATCATGTTCCGGCCTGTATAAAATAAAACTCACTAAAATATCATAAAATGAGACGATCTACGCAGATTTTAAAACTCAGCTTCCCGAGAGCTGGTTTGCGCTGCGGACGAAATTTGCTAGCCAAAGTCATCCCACCGACACAGCGCTGTACGGTTCGGTTTTGGGAACGATTGCAGCGATTGCGAGTAAAAATTTGAATTATTTTGTGCCTGTGAAATATACCAGCTTCGTCCGTTCGTCATCATGAACGCGGTATCATGGGTCTTGTTCTGTGTGGTGGCAATTTCGTCACAGACGCTGGGAACACCCGTAAAGAGAGACTCTGAAATTGGTAAGTAGGATCGTGGAAGTGTGCACCAAAGTCTAGACACTACATTGCTCGCTCGCTTTGTCTCAGGTATGGATGTGGCGAGCTCGCTGGAGGAAGTTGGTGGCAACTTTGAAGGCGATATCGATCTTACCAGCGATCAGGAGAAGGCGGTTAAATATGGCTACACCGCTATCATTGGCGAGTCGTTCAAGTGGCCGAACAACATCGTACCGTACATGATCGATACAACAGCGTTCAGTAAGCAGTTGGCACTCTAAGTGAAGCGTCGGCTAGCAGCTCACGCTCTCCTTTTTGTTTCTTTACTTCAGCTATTAGCCAGCAGAACAGCATTCTGTCCGCTATTCAGCAGATCGAGCTAGTTAGCTGCGTCCGCTTTAAGCCACGCACGACGGAAGCTGATTACGTAAAAGTTATGGTAAGGAACTGAATAATTTCTATCACAAGTAAACTGCTGAATGATAATTTAAAAACATTTAATTCCAGGGTGGCTACAGTGGCTGTTGGGCTAGTCTGGGTCGCCGTGGTGGTGCTCAGACGGTGAATCTGCAACCGAACGGCTGCATGTCCCGCGGTACGATCATCCACGAATTCCTACATGCGCTCGGGTTTGTGCACATGCAGAGCGCCTCGGACCGTGACTTCTACGTAACGATCAACTGGAGCGCAATCCAGGCGGACAAGGCTTCCAACTTCGATCGGTACGGTCCGACTGTGGTGGATGACTTTGGCATCCCATACGATTACGAGAGCGTGATGCACTACGGTCCGACGGCGTTCACCTACAGCGGACAGCAAACGATCGTACCGAAGACGAGTGGCGTTACGATCGGGCAACGTGTCGGCATGAGCCTTAAGGACATCAGGCGACTGAACGCTCTGTACCCGAACTGCTACTAATTTCGGTACGGATGATTCTTTTGGGCGAAAATATTAGATGAGAAGGAATGTAGGATTAGTAACAGTGTTGTTCAGTTGTTTTCAGACTCATATAAATATAGGAAGGATAAGGTTTTCGAGAGATTAGCTTTTAGTTAAGCTTAAGTGACTAGACAGTAATAATTGAAGATACAAGCAAAGCCTTGCTAACTTATTGCATTAAAGTACAACGTGCCGTCACACACTGTTTCCCTTTTTGAGGACATGAATCAGATGTTCAGATGTCGGGACAATATGTCCCGACACGAATAAGCTTGTAACCAATTTTTCTACAACCACTCAACCACGCACACACACCCATCACTGCAACAAGCCAATCTGGATTGATGACCATGATGACTTTACAATTGTTTTGCTCGCCAGCGCAAGACACACTCACAGTTTCCGATAAAGAATGGGGCACGCTCGCCGGCTACATGAATAAACACTTATTGCACATTTACTTATCACCGGTCGTATATCGCGGGCCACCGTGACAAACTCGCTATATCAGTCGATCAGAGGGCAACTGGACGCAATTGATGGACCTTATAAAAGCAGTACTTCATCTCCCGTGCGAAGAACGGACCGTTGACGGTTGAACGGTTTGGTGTTACCCTTGGCGCAAAGATGGCGTTACGATTCGCTGCGGTGTTCTGTCTGCTGTTGGCCAGTTGCTTGGCGGCTGGTAAGTTTTAAGGTGTTTGAGGAACTTGAGTGTGTTTAAACCTACGATTATCTGTGTGTGTTTGTGCTTTCAGTGCCGAAAAGAAACATGGCTCGCGTCGTCGGCGGTAGCGATACGACGATCGAGGCCCATCCGTACCAGGTGTCGCTTCGGCGGCTGCACAAGCACAGTTGCGGCGGTGCCATTTTGAACACCAACACCATCCTGACGGCGGCCCACTGCGTCGATTAGTTAGTATACCGATGATTAGTATATAGATTCACACACATGATAGAAACACATCCATCTCACACACTGATGTTTATATCCCAGTCCAGAGCTTGTTCCATCGGACTTTGAGGTACGGGCTGGTTCCACGTTCCGCAATGAGGGAGGTCAGCTGATAACTGTTGCTCAAATCCATACGCATCCGAGCTACAACGATTGGACGCTCGAGTGGGATATTTCTATCCTGAAGCTAGTCAGTTCACTGCAGCTGAGCCCTACCGTGCAACCGATCAGTCTACCAGACCGAGGCCTAACCATTCTCGATGGAACCTCCGTATCGCTAGCAGGATGGGGTTCACTTTACGTATGTACTGATGATGTACAAGTGAATGGTTTAAGACTAATAGTATGTTATCCAATTCTTCCAGTACCAGGGACCGTCCACGAATCATCTGCAGCACGTAATGCTTCCGATCGTAAGCAACAGCCGTTGCGGAATGGCGTACAAGAACTTTGCCCCAATCCTACCATTCCACATCTGCGCGGGTCACAAGGGTAAGGACGCCTGTCAGGGTGACTCGGGCGGTCCGTTGGTGTACCAGAGCCGTGTCGTCGGAATCGTTTCCTGGGGCTATGGCTGTGCGTTTGAGAACTATCCATCGGTTTATACGCGAGTGTCCGAGTTTTTGGATTTCATCGGGCAACACTTCTAACAAACTATCGACCATATCGGGGGAAGTTGTTTTGGAGACAGATGTGGAGCAGATAAAACTGAGTATGATTCGAGCAGTCGATTAAAATGAAACCTCACTTACCGTACCGTTTAGCGTTAACTAGTATCGATTCATGTGTTATTGTTGTGTCTACGAACATTAAAGCTTCCTTTTCTCAAACAATCGACTTTGACAGCTTATTTTCGCTACTCATCATCGTAAAGGTCCAACGATCCCCGGTGGAAGATGTAGTTGTTTTCGGCACACTCTATCTTATCAACTCTGATAAAGTATTTTTGGGCTTTTCTTTCTTCTCGGAAACATACCCTGATAACTCGGATGCCAGATATGATCGATACATCAAAGCTCTCTACTTTGCATTCCGTCCGCACGTCCGCACTGTGAGAAGGAAGATTGCTATCAAATCGACGAATAGAGGCACTGCTAGTGTTGCCAAAGCAGTTGTGACAGCCGAACTAGACCACCACGATTAGCCAGGTTAAAACCGCTCAAGAATATTCATTTGGATGAATCGTCTTTAGTCGTGAGTCATTTGAATCACGAATCAAAACTTGAAATTGAATCTGAAAATTTCTGGAAATCAAAGAAAATTCACTATACATTATGCCTTCTTAACTAAAAAAGCTCAAGGCCTAGAAAACGGCACCATACACCATATAAAGAAAGATTGGTGAGATCGTATCGGGCAAGTTGACGTAGTACATGTAGAGGGAGCTTTTGTTGTATCGCCTCACTTCGAGCAATCGAAGAAATAGTAGTAAGACCATCCAAAGTACCCGCAAACATTACAGATCCGCAAATATTATTGCTGTACACAGTCTAAATTCATTAAGATTCTTGGAAAAAAATGGGTGTGTATAACAAGGTCAATTATTAGAAGAAAAGGAGGTTGGAAGTGAACATATTAAAATTAAACCTTTATTGAACGAATACTAATTTAATGCCTGTTCACAAATCGGCAACGATCGGTTTATGTTGTCATTCAGTAACTGGTATCTCTATGGACGTGAAATGGATGAAACCGTAACTGGTACACATTATATATTGTACCATCGGTCCTTCTTAATACTAGCTTGGGGCATTAAAGATGTCGGAAACGAAACGATTTTACGATAAACTAACGGTTACCTAAAACCCTCACTCTCTCTCTCTCCCTCTCTCTCACTCCTACGACTGCTTAAACAACGTCACGACCAACGCCAACATGGCCGCCAACAGTAGTGAGCTGACCGTCCTGCTAGCACTGCTGAAGCATCCCATATTATCCAGCACAACAGCAAACCGTGCATTGTCCGGGAAACGACATTGCGGTTCGGAGCAACGTATAACGGCCGGTGGATTGAGTGGTCCTTCGACGGACACAAACAGCGGCGGACAGGTGTGAATCACCGAATGACCATCGCAAGCATTCGAGAGGTCAATATCGTACGCATCCGTGTTGATCGTGCGGCACTGGATCGAGTCGCGGTTCTCGGTTGAGTTTTGTCTGAAAGAATATATAATACGTTTGAGCGTTATGCTTCACATCCTTCCACCCCTACTCACCTTGGACGTTCAACCCAACGTGAGTGGCACACCGTTAGCGTGGCAAATCCATGGCCCTGAATACGAAACCGGCGGTTCTCACCCTGCCGGAAGAAGTAGTTCGGATGCAACCGGTAAAAGTTCACACCACGGGGCTCAACAAACTGATTCATCGAGTTGGAGCCCCAATTTTCCTGAACCCAGTCATGGCCACAGCGTGGATTCACAATCCTTCTCGGTTCCTGCTGTATCCGGTGAATGACCGGGCTTAGCTGGACGCGCACCGTATCCACGATCGAGCCAGACTCAAGCTCACGCAGCGGGAACACATCGCGTCGCTCGTCCCGCACGAACCGATTGAACCGTCCCGGATCGCCGGCGGCCAGATACAGGAAGCGCAGATCCGGAACCTCCTCGCGGAAGATTTGCAGATGCTGGATGGCAAAGTTGGTGTCACCCTCGCTGACGCGATCCGTGTGTACGATCATTAACGCAAGCTTTGACCGTCCACTCAAGTTGTTTGTACGCCGTTCGGTGCTCATCACGTTGTTCGTTTCTTCGCGCATTCGGCGGAACACGTTCGGGATGTTCAATCCATTCGGTACTGTGTTTTGGAAAATAAAACGAAACATAAGAGACTCCTTCAAACTTACAAATCCAAAGATGCTTTAGGAACTTACGAGTTTGGTGCAGCTCCGGAGTGTAAGTCATATGGAAGTCTGATAGGAACTGGGTCGAGTTAACGATCACATTTCCATCGCGTGCATTCAAAATGGTATAGTTCGTACCGAAGCGACCCACATCGAGAGAATCAAGAATGTTTCTAAGGATGCAGAAATAAAGCTCATATTAGAACAGTCTGTTAGCTCTACGCATTACTACTCCGTGAAAGTACTTACGAAACAACGGAGTACGCATCCCGGTGAGGCCAGGCAGCATCAATAAAGATGTACAGATCGGAGGCCGTACGCCAGATGGTGGGATCGTTCATCACGATCGCAGTCGCTTCGCACGACAGATCATTTAGAGCAGAAGCTGTGGAGAAGATGTCGATCAGTCATGTCATCAATGGTCTTTGAATGCCCACATTAATATAGGATACTTACGAATGTAGTTAGCCAACGCATCGGTCGCCTGATCAGAGAAGTTAATGATTGCTTCCTGAGAAATCGTGAACGGCATCTGCATCTCCTTATCTAGCACCGTGCTGAACGCAACCGTCTGCTCGCGCAACTGCTGCATCGGTGCAACCGTCGTAAAGAGATCGCGACGATTACACGACCGCACCGTATCGTTAAACACACCCCGATGTGAATAGTACATATCCAACACCTGACTCAAGCGCAAATTATTCGCCCGGCTACGCCACTCGGCAATGTTTGTGGCCAGCAGCAGCCCATCAATACCTGCCCGAATCTCCGTGTCCGTCATCTGCAGATGCTCTCGCTGGCTCAGGAAGTACCAGCGGGGAGCAACCGTTCGATTCCACGCACCGGCCGCACCCACCTGCACATTGTTCGCTACCGACGGTGCATGCAGCAGACTCACCTCGGCCAAATCTCCCGACAGTGTCGCTGCCCAGCGATTGTCCACGCGCATCGGCTGTACCTGCCGGCTGCGGTACTGATCCGACCGGGACATAAGATCACGCAGCTGCACGGTTTGTGGTTCCAAACCGGCCGCAATACCGGCCAATACCGTGCCGGCCATTACCGAGCCCCAAGGCGTGTAGACAACACCGTTCTCCACCGGGCAGGCACTGATCGCGTTCGAGGCAATGTCCACCAAGCTAACGTCACCGATCTCTCCGAGCGCACCGTCCTCTTCCAGCGGTTCGCCAGTTTCTTCGTCTTCCCCTGCGGCAGCGATCGGTTCCTCCTGTGGTTCGTCACCTCCTTCGACGGTCGCCTCTGGATGCTCCTCCTCATCGTCCGGGTGATCCTCGTCCGGGTCCATCTCAAGCCGTGCGGCCAACGATGCCTTATGCTTAATCTTCTTGATATGCTCGCGAATGCGATCCATTTCCGGTTGCTCCAGCATCTCATTATCGCCCAGATAGTTCGATCGCAGTCGGGTACGATCCTTGAAGTCTAGCTCGCGCGGTACTCGGGCGGCCCGATACTGGGAGAGCTGCGAGCAGCGGATGTTCTCATCACCTCGCACACGGCGATCGATCGAGTTCGAGAGCATGAAATGAAGGGCACACTGCAGAGAAGAAGTTGAAAAACATATTGAAGGGAGCTGTTTGAACTGAAATTAACCATCATACATACCCTTTCATCAATGCTCAATGTCGCATTCGGGAAGTTGACCGCATTACCAGGTAGCAGGCGGGAGAACAGCACACGATGCTTCGTAAACTGGAACTCGGTAGGGCTGAACGGTATCACACCGGACATGCTCGTTACGCCCGGTGCCCGCACAATACCATCCTGCCGGAAGCGGTGCAGCATACTGATGGCGAGCTGTCGAATATCCTGCTGGAATCCGGGCGTATCCTCCACCTTGCGGATCAGCTCGATCAGCATGTTCATCGTCATTGGCAGCCGGTTGTCCCGCTCGAAGATCTGTGCACTCTCGTAGCACTCCAGCATGGACGGTGCCACGCGGGTGAGGACATTTTCCTGCGCCTCTCCGCCGATGATTAGCAGCAGGGCCACCAGCAGACGCGTCGTTACCGACGCCACTAACTTCATGGTTATGCTCTCCTACACAAAATACTGCAAAATACAAAGCGTACACTTAAAAAGAGCTGATTTCGAAGATTTTAAAGAAGCATTTATCCTCTGATCTGCAAGAAAAACGCAAAAAATGCGCCTCAAACACGATTCAATCGACGCACGAAAATGAAACTTTTGCTCACAACCACTTGAACGCAGCCCTACCCGGACTAGGAATTTGCCTTGCGTAAGGCTGAATCGCTACAACGCACACAGATAAGATAACGTGAGCGCGAACCCCGATACCGTGGTAAGAAATATACCTTCACCTGCTCTGCAAATTCACCTGTCGTGGTGAACCGAAACCTTACCACCCTATGCCTATGCTTTGTTTGGTCATACTGAAGAAATGAACCTGCTGCCACTGTTACGATAATGTAGCGACGTACATTTTAGCTCTACGTTTGTACGTTATATCTGTTTAAGGCTAACCTGGCGGTGTACCATTACCATGAATCATGTGGCTCTAGCAGGTACCGTACCAATATCATTTCCTAGAAGTGGTGCATAAAGTACTATCGATCGATGATGGATGAATCAGGGGGATATATATGTTATCAGCAATTAAAAATAGCTCTGATTCATCAGTACTCCTGTTCTATCCTTTGGTGTAATGTTGGAATAAATTAACAATACTTTAAGTACTGTTGAATAAATGCTGAATAAATATGCAGTAAGTGACCGCTAACTGGATGTGTTTAACTGGAGTTTTTTTTTGCTGGAAGTTCGCTAACTGGAGTGATTTTCAGTTAAAAAAACACTTAAATATCAAAACATGAAACATCCGGTACCTTACGAAGAGAAATTCATAGTAAATGTGCATTTTTCTCACAAATTTGACCTCTCAGTCAACGGTCACCTACTGTAGTCATATTTTATATAGCTTGAGACATGTTATGTTAAGTTTGCTTAAGTTTGTTGAAATATTTATGCCTTTTTATTGGGTGGAGACGCAGAACATCTTGGCAAATGTGTAAGTCCTCTGTCTTAGTGCCACGCCCTAACGCTATTGAAGCCATACAACTCAATATATCCTCCATTCGCTCATTAATTCTTCAAAATCCGTTCAGTTGGAGAAACAACCTTGGTGTCCGTGAATCTATTGTTCAATGCCCAGTAATCGCTATCGCCTCTACGGAGCTGCGCTAATCTGGGATAACTTTTTGGAGTACGTTTTGACCTAGTTTTGGACATTGTGTCGACCAACCCGAGGACAAACTGATAAGAAACTATTCGGAATAGTTTCAGTATCGTTTTAATGTTGGGATAGGGTGAGCTCCATATATTGAAACATTGAAATGTTTGTTATAGTTACACTCCAGTTACACTCGCAACTAAAAACGAACTCGGTTTGAGAGGGAAAACTGCCACTTTATGTTTTATAACCTCTAACAGGCACTTTTCAAATGTTTGTACATTTGCACTTGTTACACGATTGCACACATCGTATCACAGTTTAATAAACAGCCACTATCAGCGACCAAATATGAAGGTTTTAGATATGATCGTGTACACGCACTTTACCACACACTTTTAAATTAGATGAACTATTGTAGCAAACAGTTAGTAGCATAAGTGAACAACTGTAATTTCAACTTTGATTAATTCAATTCGTCTTCTCTTTACACAAAACTAATCTACGCGCACAGGTGCAACGAGGTCTTGAGTCACACAAAATAACTGCCGCAAACACGTACAACGTGCACAATGTTCACACTTCCCTTCCAAAAAGGGGTTTTATGATCACCTTTGATACACATAGAAGACAGAAGAGAGAGAAAAAACGTCGTATTGCTAAATTTGTCGCACCCCATGTTTGTGTAAACTATCTTATCAAACACTTCGCATGGTTAGAGCGGTGTAGAACCGTCCGTGCAGCGGGTTTAGCTGATAAGGCGAGTCTCGATGGCAGTTGTGCGTGATTGGTAGCCTCGATTACGATACATTATGATCAATTTCCGACAAAAATATTCACTGCTTTCTAATGAATCTGAATAACGATTCATTCCTTTGGAAAACTTCACCTATTTTATTAGCGGTATTCACTCCCTCTCGCCTGTTTATGAGACAACACGCTGCTATTATCCGTTAATCTTAATACTAATCACACCCCAACAAATTCAATCGAAATAAACGACAACCGCACGGAGTAAGGGATTGAGCAGAACTGAATCACGATCGGCATTATGCTGGTTACCTGGGTGGGTGGGAAAATAGCACATAGCATGGTTGGTATCTTATCTTATCTTAACAACTACACCGGTAGAAGTCGCGATAAGGCAGGAAATAAAACCTCTAACATGTATTTTAGCTTGCCAGTAGGCTGTTGTCAAAATGTGTAAAAACATTGACTTGTTAATCTTTTGTTTTAGCTAGTACGTAAGGCTTTGTTACCAATCTACGTTCAAACTATTCGTTATATCTCGTGAAAGAGCTTACGTTTTCCTACTGGTTAAAAACAAGTTAACGAGGAACACTAAACAGGAAGCAAAAAAAATAATAAAAATTGATGCACAAGTTCTCAGCTATTATATTATAGATACTATTACAGGGTAGGGCCGGTCTGGTGGTACAGTCGTCAACTCGAACGACTTAACAACATGCCCGTCATGGGTTCAAGCCCCGAATAGACCGTGTCCCCATACGTAGAACTGACTATCCTGCTATGGTAACAAAAAGTCACTGAAAACCAATCCCACTTCACTAGTGGGTACAGGCAGGCCTTGACCGGCAGCGGTTGTTGTGCCACAAGAAGAAGACTATTACAGGGTTTCCCACGATTTATTGGTCGGTTCCCAACAATTTTTGGTGGGTTCCCATATTTTTTTGGTGCGTTCCCATGATTTTTTGGTCGTTTCCCAGAATTTTTTGGTCGAATTGTATTGATTTCCAATCGGAAAATACCAATTAATTATGGGAACGAAAAAAAAATCTATAGGATCCGACCAAAAAATCGTGGGGACGCACCAAAAAATCATGGGAACTGACCAATAAATCGTGGGAAACCCTGTATTCCTCCTAAAAGACTCTTCGGGCAACAATAATCTCAGAAAGTACGACATCAATCAGAATCAAACAAATCAACGAATCAACGTTTCATAAGAACAAATGGATTTTAATTTTAGAAGAGCATTTTGGTTTCAACGTTTAGCATTTTGGTACCAGGTAAGTAGAAACGTTTTGCTTCATTCAATATAAAACACCATCAAAGTTGTTATTAATGTACAATTCATTGCACACGTTTTATAAAATTATTAGCACCATCTGTTAGTGGGTAATTCAAACATCTTTCAAATGCCCGCTAACGCCCTCTGTTGCTCAGAAACCCTACCCAGATAGATCAAATTCAAAAGAATTGCTTGAATTATAATCTCACGGGAAAGTTTTCTTTACCGTTTATTTCCGTGAGCATCGAAAACGGTTGTTGGTTGTTTTTGTTTCTTTTGTATAACTTATTCTAAATAAAACAATTAAAAATCTACTAAATGATATAATGCGATTACAAATGACCATCATATTTAGCTTTGATGTCTTTGGTTTACAATTAAAAATAAAACAAAATTCCCAACATTGGATCAAATTCAGGCGATAGAGAAAGAGAGATAGAGAGAGATAGATATAGAGAGAGGGCAAACGAGAGCACCGGTCAAAAGAGAGCACGAAAACAAAGCGAATACTCTCTCTCTCTTCTCCACCCCCTCCCATCTAACGACAAACGATATACAGGGTTTGTCGTTGACAAATTAGATTTGTTAACAAATAAATGTTTTGTGGCAAATATTAGTACAGTTCACTTCTCTTTTAAGCAATTGACCTTCATGTAACTTTTATTTAAATGTAATTAAAAAAATATTCAGTGTCTCATAGGAGTTGCTTCATCGTCATCATACCCGACCAACCCTGCAAACCCAAATGTGTGTGCCTGGGGATGCCGGTTGCCGACCCGCCGCTGCTGCTGCTGCTGCTGCTGCAAACACCACGCACACTTTCATCTTGTCAGCCGACCGAGACAGATCTAGCCCAGCGCAAAGTTCGTTACGTTTTGTTTTCGCGCCCTGCAGCAACACGCGGTCGTATTGTTTTTCGGCCGATAGAAAAGCCGACGCATTGCCAAGTGTGTGTGTGCGTGTGGGAGTGAATTTTGTGCGATGTAGCGCATTGCGTTATCAGTGATTGTTCTCGCGACTGTCTGTGCCGTTCTACGAGATCCAAGGATTGCTTTGATATTGGCAGTGTGTGTGTGTGTATCCTTGTGCACGAGTGTCATCCACGTTAGAAAAGGGCTCCCCAGCGACCCCCTGTCCCACCGTACGACTTGGTTGGATTAAAACGGAACAGAAAAAGTGTGGTAAGTGATTTGACACTGTACAGGTAGTGGCATAGAATGGGGAACAGGGAGTCTTTTGCAAGGAGAACTTACAGGGCCAGTGCGCCAAAAACACTAAAAAAATCCCCAGCAATTGTGCCGCCCCAGCGCTGGGTGGGACGCGGTCGGCAAACACGCGGAAGTCGGAGCGTTTGAGGCAGGCCCACAGGTTTGAAGCGAAAAAATTGAGGTTAATCAGGTGGGTGGATATATCGACACGGGATCGTGTGGACGGAGTTTGCTTCAACCACCACCACCACCACCACCTCCTTTACCACCATCCATCCCACGGGATCCATTTGACTCAACATACACGCACTCTCTCTCTCTCTCTCTCTCTCTCGCTCTCGTCCCCTTTTCATTTCGTCTCCCTTTTACGCCTACTCGCCCTACTCTCACCCTGCGTTTTGCCCTTGGGACGCACACACACACACCGGTGGCTTTTTTT
>KI920857.1:0-12732 GCA_000473525.2 Anopheles melas | reverse complement strand
ACGTCAAATCCACGAGTGGATAAGTGGCTGTCCATTCTTGACACCGGAACTTTTGCGGTCCCCCAACCCGATGTAGCGAGTGGCGATAGAATGGGCGAACAAGTTCCGACGGCTGTCACAGGATGGTTCGCAGCCTTATCCGCGCCGATCCGCACTTGGTTCGCAGGACCGAGGAGTGTCACTTGCGACCAAGGCACGGCAAGCACTGCCAGTAAGCCTGGCATTCGAAACAATCGTGCTTTACGAACGAAATCGTCCAGCGCCCAATACTAGTACGACGAAAAAGTCGAGAATCGAAAAGGTGGAAAATTCAGGCACGGTGTGAAATTGTACTCATGCTGCCTCTCCCGCACGTTGTGGCTGTGAAAAGCGACGATACTCCTTTTGCATTAACATCTCCCGGAAAGGTGTGATTCGGGAAGTGGAGCAATAAGTACAACGACAAAGAAAGGTGGCTCGATTGTTACAAATTTTTAGCGCAACAGTGTATCGGTGACACAGGTTTGGCACACTGTTAGTTTGCATAAGAGCATCGGAGCAGCGCTACTTATCAGTAACACAAATTTGACATTTGAGAAAATTCGCTCCTCGGGGTGATGCTGTGCGTCAGGGAGGTGTGTACCGGAGAGCTAGAGTACGAGACAAAGAGAGAGAGAGAGAGAGAGAGAGAGAGAGAGAGATAGAGAGAGAGAGAGAGAGAGAGAGACAGAGAATAAGAAAAAGTGAGAAAGATTGCTGCTAGACATTGACAATTAATTTCCCACAGCCATGGTTACGACCGATTTCTTATCGTGAAGAATAGAAATGTGTGAACTTTAGAAAAACGGAAACGGAACCGGCTCCATTGGTCCGCAGATCGGATCTCGTAAAAGTATCGGTATTATAAAACTCTTATTCTGACGAGGAGTAAGAGTACATTAGGGATGGAATGATAATTTCGAAATGAGTTAATCCTTTCGTTTGTTTGGTGCTGTAGGTTTCTTAACATTTCTTCCGGCAGTTCGCGAGAACCCCTCGTTAGCAATATTTTGGCTCAGTGCTGCGAATGTGTGTTACAGGATGTATCAAAGTAAAGTGCGAGAAAGAGAGAGCGAGAGCAAGACAAACCATACCGGTCTACATGTGCGCCTGGGCGAGTGTTTGTGTGTGTGCCTCTGAAGGATCCGTACGCCGTTACGATGAAGCGAAGAAAATGTAGTAACACTAAGAAACGAAGCACCGAGAGCCAAAACTAGGTCAACACAGAGAGTAAAGAGCAAAAGAGGGAGAGAGAGAGAGAGAGTGACTAGACGCAATACTGAGACCTGTGTCCTGTGTGTACTACGGGGAACTTTTTTCGGACACAACATAGAGCGCGCGAATCTTGCAGGACGTGCTCGGTGCTGCCATGCACACGCATCGAAGTAGCCGGCAGCGAAAAGTCAGCGCTCCAGTGCAAAACGCGCCTAGCTTATCCGTGTATCCTCCGTGGGTTGGTGCAGCTTTTTGATCCGTGAAGTGCACTCGGTTGCTGGTGACAGACACGGAGCTAATATAAATAAATTATCCTCAACCCTGCAAAACAAACCCTTCTCGTCCGTGTTTGTGTGTGTGTGTGTGCATGTTGTCCCACCAGAAATGTTGGCTTGTGTGTAATCGGCTGTGCATCATTCCGTTGCTGTTTGGTGTAGCGGTGAGTCGCTGCAAGAGTTAACGGGCACCAGAAGCAGCAGTTTCAGTGTTTGTGTGTGTGTGTGTGTCACACGTTCGGGCAAAGTGGAGGCTGTGTAAACACAATTAGTAGTGCGCACCCACCCTCACGCGCACGGCCCGGAGTGCTCTCTAATCCAGCAGCACAGGAAACCCGACCGGTCCACCGGTATGGCTGCCGCCGTTCAGGGAAGCCCGCGGACGGGCGACGAATCGTCGGAAAGTGAGAATGAAACCGAACCGGCCAAAATATTCCACCGGAAATTGTCTACCAAGAAGGACGTCAAGTCAGCGGTAGGTATCGTGGGGAAGGAAGAAACTGAAAGGTCTCGGGGCGGGCGGGTGGCGCGTTGCATTTCAGCTGGTATAATGTCGCTTCACAGCCGTGCAAAATTCGATTGCTGCCGGCGTCGGCGGCGGCTTGCTGTGAGCGTGATAAGCGAATGAAAAACACACCACTTCAGGCGTTTGGAAGGGGGAGGAAGTGTGGATGATTAAATTTCCTTCGTTTCCGGTGCCGAAGAATGCATCGGCGCCGTGGCCGTGCCAGCCGCCGACGATGGCTCGTTTGCAGCTTCGTTAAACTGCCGCAGAACGGAGGTGCCCTCAAGCGTGGTGCCGTTTTGGTGCCGCAGCTGGTACAGCGTAAAGGCACTTAAGTTGCATAATAACGTTGACATTCTGCATCAATTATGCCACAATCGACTTGAGTGTGTGTGTTAAAATAACCCGAACTGGTGTGCTGTCAGGGCAGGGAAGTTGTTCTTTGCGGAAGTGTGGAAGTTGAGGTAATGAAGTTTATCTATTTTGGTGCATTCTACCGTACAGATGCGGCTATTGTTGGCAGTGGCTTTATTTAAATCGTTTGGTAGAGGAGTTGAAGTGTAAATTTAGTGAAGAATTGTTCATTGAATTATTCAATCTATCTGACTGGGAGAGCCCTTCCAGGATCCTGGATAGCAAGAGAGTAAAAAATGGTAATGTAAAGCTTGGGTAGTAGTGTACTGACACCAGCACAGAAAGGATATTGTTTGATTAACATTGGTTTGGTTATAAACTTGTTAGTCGGGATAAAACTCGACTATTGACTGAAACATAACAACGGAGTTACTTGAAGCATCATTCTTATTCGTATGAAAAAGACGATGGAAAGTTGAGAAACTGTAAGGAACTAGTTGTGAAAAATGTGCGGCATTTGAACATCCTTGATAGCTAGGCGAGATTTATAGCACGCAGGGGACTCGTTGTACAGTCAGCAAGTTGTACAACCTCCAATGATTCTTTGTTTAGGGCTCAAATTTTGAACGAAGCCTAGTCTCCATTCGTAGTCCATTTGGACTAAACTATTTTGCTATGGATGAGCTAATGTTTCATAGAATGCCAAGCCCTTTTCAAGCCAAAACAGGCCAATGACGATTACGTTTGTTACGCCATATAGGAAGAATTAACAAGAGATACACATAGAGAGTTCTGTAAGCGGTAGCATAGGTGATACCATTATGAAGGGCGCTGGAATGGACACAAAACACAAAGCGAATGATGCTTGTAGCACGTGTTGGCTGTTGAAATACATCAACCACACCTCTAGTTGAATGTAGACTGTAGTTTTGAGGGATGCAAGATAAATGAGCGCATACGCGAGAATATGGTGTACCGGAAGGATTTTCTGACCATTCGGCCTTCTAACGAAGCGATCCGTAAAAGTGTTATACACCGTTGTAGGTGCTACACCATTGGTGTCCGTCATCATTTACCCGAGAGGTAAGCATATACACAGACAAACACACACCCACACGGCACATAGACCGAGCGCGAAGATGGATGGTCATGATGATGTTTCGCACGACTGCAGGACGCCAGCCGTCGCCTTGATTGACCTGATTTCGTGCAGCTATGTGACGCCAGGCCACCGCTCTGACCTCATTTGCGATGGCGATGCGTCGTTTTACAGCCATCGTCTGCACCCATCGTACGGTGTAAGGACGGTACGGTTTCCCAGCAACCCACTGTGCTGAAGCGTTTCCCTGTATGTAACCAAGGTGGAGCCTCACCCGGAAGTGACGATGACGATGACGTGTGCACAAGAAGCGAACGCGTTTGGCGCTGACAGCAAAAGCTGACTGACGGGAGAATGGAAGCGAGGGGGGTTGAGGGCTTTTTTCAAATTTTGTTTTGAGCGCTGCTCTAGGCTTCGATCCATCCCCGGGACCTCGGACGGGTGCGTTATTCGAGGGGGTGAAATGTAGCACAAAATGTTGATTGTTGGAAGGAGGTTTGCCCATTCAGTTTGCCTAGCATTTGATAGCGTTGACACACAATGGACGGATGGATGCTGGTGTGAACACAAATTTCTCTCCCTTGCGCTTTGACGTCTCGTTTCTAAGGCCCACCACTGGGCGTGTTCGGGGCTGCAACCATAGTGAAGGGCGAAACAGTGTCCTGTGGATCTCGCATTGCTGGACGGGACAGGGTGCGATCCGTCGTGTGCGGGACTGCTAGGGAGAACAGTATAAAATGGAACAACCTGTCCAGAACAATCGAGGTGATACACGACTGCCAATGTAGCGCAGATATGGGCCGCTTGTTCCGGGACATTGGTTCTGCATTGTTTGTAAATGGGGACCCTGTGCGTACAGGAATGAATTTCAACCATGTTGTCAGAGCTTCCGGGAACGAAACGATATTTTGGCTCTGGAGATATGCAGAAGCTGTCAGCGACAGTGACACACTGGCCTGACATCGGGGAAAACTATTGCTGCTATCATCCAGCAGCAATATTGTGCTTAAAAATGACATGCAAAAAGAGGAGTTGCAATTTTCACAAACAATTTTTCGTAAAGAGTTGATGTGCCACACGACATCGCACAAACTCCTCATGATCCTGGTTTACATCTCACACGGTTGAATAATTAAAAAAAGAAACTCACAAACCATTTGTATGGCTGACATTCATCTCTTTACAGACGGCCGTCAAGGAAGGTTACCTGATGAAGCAGACCTGGTCCTTTCAGCGCTGGCGTCGAAGGTACTTTCGACTGAAAGGACACAAGCTGTACTACGCCAAGGACAGCAAGGTACGTATTACGGCGTATTCGCCATTACTCGCACCTCACACACTCTCACCTACACATCCCAGTTCCGTCGGTTCCGCAGTGTTCTGGTTTGACCGTTCCGAAGGTTTCTCCACCACGACCCTGACCAATTTTCCGCTCCTTAATGGTTAAAGTCCGAGCGGGCAAGGGAACGCTCACGGACAAGGTTTACACACGCAAGGTGTCCTTTCACGAATCTAATCTGTCGAATTGACGACGGTCACGTCGAGTCGAGTGGCGGAAAAAGGCGACTCCGCCTCAGTGGCAAGAGGTTGTGGCGGTCCGGTGCCGATCTGCTTGATTGACGGCGGGCAACATGTTGCATGTTAACGTTCACGTTTCGCTTACCATAACCGGCGATTGCGAGACTCTTTTCGGTGCCAGGTCCTCCACCGCAGGCGGAGGTAGCGGAATTTCGATATTCATTCCCGTTTGTCCTTCGGCAGGACCGCGGAAACGTGTTGGGATGCTTGGGGAAGGTAGGAATTAATCTAAAATGCTTTCGCTAAGCGAGCAACTGGCAATCGGCACACCATGGAAAAAAAACAAAACACAAAACCAAATCAAACGGATGAAACGCGCTACAATATTCACTTAAGCTCAGTAGCTGGCCGTTTTCGCCCAGACCGACGTACCGCTGCACGGCACGGATGGGGGCTCTAGCAACGCTCCAGATATTAACCTATCGATAAGGGTCTGCCAGCAAAGGGTGCGGCATTAGCATTCGACCCGATATCGACGAACCACCGCGGTAGCATACGGCGAGCACATCACAAGCATCAGCGCCACTGCTGCAGAGCGTCCGTTTGCTTCGCTCGGTTTCAGCGTTCACCCGCCGCGCGGAAACGTTAAAGTGGTTTGTGTCGGCAATAAATGGCACGCAATGCGGAACACGAGCCGAGCAGTCGGTCGGTGTAGCAAAACAATGGCTAGAGTTTTAGTACCCCTTAGCGGACTCGAAAATCGTTTCCTCGCTGTGGCTGGCTACCGTGCTACCGGATGGTTGGGAGTCGCATCCGTCCAACAAGGTCCCGGGGTACGTCCCCGTAAAAGTGCCTTGTGCACTGAGTTATGGTCCGGCTACGATACCGATTCCGTTTGCTTGGTACGGTGTGTTTCCGTTTGCCGAGTAGTTTGCAGCCGGAACGATTGCACACAGGACGCACAGGGCGGCGCGAGTAATGAACACTCGCGTAGGGAGTGGTGGCTGCTCCACCAGTTGAAACATAGCTTCGCGTACGATCGCCCGGTAGCGCTGGGAGAGTGGAGAAAATATGACATGCAATCAAATATAACAGCCGTGTTTCTGGTTGTGTGTGTGTGTGTGTGTGTGTGTGTGTGTGTGTGTGTGTGTGAGTGCACAAAGTTCGAAGGCGCATAGAGAAACCACTGAAGCACCACTTGGGACTGAAGTTGTGTTAGGACTTTCGCTGCTGTTGCTGCTACTGGAATCCATCAAGGATTGGCGTGTGGTCCGTGTGCGTTTCAGACGGACTTTGAATGTGTCCAATGGTGTGAGGAGCTGTGCACATCCGGTGTACATTTCCGTGGCAGTGCGTGGTGTTAGCAGCAGCTTCACAACGGCGAGCATTGCGAGGACGCAGGAACATCGTTTCACCCTCACCCATGCCATCATTCTCCATCAACCTCTCGTACGGTTTGGGGTTAGAACTGAAAGCATTTTCTCGTGCGCACCTTTCCCACTGTGAGCGATCGAGAAAGTCCATTATGCTCCGGTTTCAAAACCCTATACGCAAGGTAAGGAAGAAGTGCTCTACAGAAGAAAATTGTACGGTGGTGGCGGCTGATCCAGCCTTGCACAGGATACGTATGGTACTAGTATCGTCGGTATGCATGGCTGCACGGCAAAAGCATTTGCTCGGTAAAAGGAAAATTAGGTTTGCGCCGCATAACCTTTGACCGGTCGTTTTGGTCAATTGCACACGGCCGTTCCAGCGGCTGGGTGGTGGTGCTGGTGTTCGTGGCCGTTGGTGGACGGTCAGGCTATATCACACGGGTCTTCCTTTTGGAGGTAAAGCTACCAAACAGCTATAAATAATTATCGGCAATCGTAATGGTATTCTGGTCACGGATGTAAAACGCTTAATAGCTGGTTGTTAATAGTAGAGAGCCATAGCGGGCAGAGGAACTTAAAATAATAATAAACATTAGTCAGTAGTGCTGTGCAATACTGTTTTATTTAAATGCTTAAATAAGAAAACGCCCCCTTCAAAATGCTTACTTATTAAGTGGTGGGGTATTATTACACTCATCGGGCGCTTTGAATTCAATAATTATTCATGGTATTATTTTGAAGTAAATTCTTGTGAGTATACCGGTAATATGAGATCATTTGGTTTACATTCTATAATTCATTAGGTTCTATAGAAATAAAATTCTGCATCTTTCAACTACTCTGTCTTTGAAGATTATTTCTACTAATTAAATCATAAACCCCGTGGTTATATCGCCTGCAACAAATGCGTGAAGTAAATTCACCCCGATAGCAGTGCCATCGGTCCACAGCTAATGTACACCATTAGCAAATGGAACCAAATGCAGCGGTAGTTGGTGGTGGTGCGTCAGTTTTTGCACCAAGCAATCCAACGCACGGACCGAGAACGGTTTATTTCTCCAGCCCGTTAAATCGGTGAAGTGTAGCTGCACTAATGCCTAAGAATAGATTGCAAGAGCGTGAGACCGTGGTTAGCCGACGACTAATGAGCAATCGCGAACACGGCACTGCATCGTGGCTGCATCGTGGGAGCATCACAACACATGGGTTTTTTTTTGGCATTACCATTAGCAACCACCACGTGTGCTGATGTGTCGTTGGTGAGCGTTGGCAAAGGTGTTGCAAATAAAAATAATCAATCACTTTAAAACGGTTAAAGTTTGTTCGGCAGCGGGCCTGAAATGCAATACTCAATGGCAATGCTGCAGCCACTCGCACGAGTGTCGTCATACAGTTTGTTTATTATATTGCCTCTGGCTTAATCTGGTATCTGTTACCGTGAAGCAGAGCAGAAGCAGATGAAAGAGAAAAATATGCTTCATTGATATGAAATAAAAATATGAATTATTGGCTATGCATTTTTCGCTTTTCATTTGTACAGTACTGTTAATTAACAGTAATAAATGTTCAAAGAGAACAGTGCAATGTGCCTTTCGATGAATTGCAGAACTGTGATTAAGATCAGAGGCTTGTCGCAATGAAATGTAGTACAGCATGAAATTACAGGTATTGATGTTTAAATATAGCAATACTAATTATAAAATACGTGAGTTGTGCATTCATTGACAGATCCTGGAATATAATTGTTACATGAATATATTTACTGTCAATACTCTAAACAAAATCGACATTAATTAAATTGTCTATAAATAAATGACGAAAACCTTAAAACTGCACAAAAAATAAAACAGGTGTGTATTTTGTTAAATACATGCATTGATTGAATCTGATCTATCGTGTGTATTAGTGATAGTATTACTTCTGTAGTATGGTTTATATGAACAGTTTTAAGCTGTTTAATGCCCTGTATTCAATTCTTTTGAAACGCGCTATTCCACAAAATCTGCTCGCCCAATTAAAAGCGCACGACATGTGTTGAATTCTAAGGACTGCATGCGTAACGACGGAAGTCGGCGACCATGCGCCTCCATGCTAAAAGAAGAAAAAAAAACTACACTTGAAAAAGATGGAAGCAAATACTATCGAAAGTGGCTTCCACGTGCATGAATTTTGGCGTAATGGTGCTGTGAAATGGTGCCCGTTTGGGGGAGCGTTTTAACTAACGTGAACCACCCACTGTGTCTACCCCTGCTGCAGCGCGTTACGATGCGATACGGACTGCTTGGGTTAAAACTACTTCGCTTTCGTGCTACTACCACCACCAAGGGAAAGACCCTACTGGGATGGGAAGCAAGGGCGTAGAAATATCTTTGACACGTGAGCAATCGCACTGGGAACCGGTTCGAAACCGGCGATCGGGGCGGAATTCGACGGCAGAAAGCGAAACGCTACCGGCCGTCACAAGCAAGATAAAGAGCTACGCTATGTAAAAGTGGCCCAGAGAGATCGAGCGTGAGCGAGTGCCTGCGCCACGAGCAACACACCGTACACCGTAGTCTCACGGCAGAGCGTTGCTTTTCCTTTGCCAATGGTGCGAAAATGGGAGCGAAGGTTACACGCTGCTGGAAAATGAGTGCAAAAATGGAAACGATCGCGAATGCGGGGTACGTGCAAGTGGAGCGCACTCAGTGGTACGCGATGGGTGGTTGGTTGAGTGGCAGGCAGACGAAAGTCTCGTGACCGTCGTGCTACGAAGCGTACACATCGATCTGCGTTGCTGCGAGAGGAAGGAAAAGAAGGCAGCCGACGACAACTCGCTACGCCGTGCACAGGAGACGAGCGTAATCGTAATCATGTGTTGCGCATCGTAAAAAAAAGGCGGACTAGCGAACGGGGACCAGCGTAAAAAGTGGGAGAAAGCGGACAGGAATAAGGTATAGACAGCAGGGTAGTGGTATCGATTAGGTTAGTGGTTTTTTGTTTGTTTGTTTGTTCATATTTTCCCCTGCCTTCCTCCAGTATGGTTTGGTAAGTTTTTGACCTTTGAGAAGTTAGTAAAAAAGAGAGACCCGGAGCAACTGGGAGATACAGAGAGAAAGAGAGAGTGGTTGAGGTTCGAATAAGTGGGAACGAGTGACACAGTTGTAGAGAGACGCTGCGGAACAAAGATAAAAACACTCAGATTACTGATAGCTAGTATATAAAACTGCGAGTATGTAAACGATAAAATTTGCACGGACAGAGTTGTACAAATTGAGGGTTTTACCAACAGATTCAACACGAGATTTTAGTGTATTTGGAAGTTGTAACGACTGATTGCTTTACACTGGCATTCCTGGTCGAAGAATCAATCATGCCCTTTCATCTGAATAATCAGTTTGAGTTGATGGAGAATGATTATACTAAATAAACATTAAATAGATTATTAGAAAAGACTTATAACATACATACATATTACGCATTGTTTTGGGGAAGGTCTAACCATCCTAAATAATGCCGAATCAAAGTTTGAAAAGTTTGAGGACTCTCATACATAACATTATAAAATACAAAGAAAAACATATCCACGAAGAAGTGAAAGCAAAATTCCAAAACCCTTTGAAAGGTACACATTTTTCTTTAAGTTACAGCGTTTTACCTGCTATTGATAGGAATGGAGTTTTTCCCTGGTTCGTAGATTTCTAAAGAACCACCAAATTAATGACAGTCGTATTGATTAAAGTATTCGTTAGTATCTCAATTTAAGCATTAGATGTAAATTTTTAGTGTTTTTTTTAATGCATGTTTAATCTGAGTAGCAAATATTAAAAATTGATAAAATGTTGTTTCTCCAAACGTAACATCAGGGCAAGGTTTGAAAACATCTACAATCAAGATTTTTGATGATTTCAGGTGTCCATAAACCATATCAAATATTATAATTGTCATTCAGCTTTTTAAATATGGATGTCAAACTGTTGCAATGTGAAATACAGAGTCAAACAGAGTGGCCCAGAATTTACAGTAAGCGAATCAGAATCAAATGCTTTAATAAATTATTCAATTTATGCAACATTCATCGAAAGAAATTATCGTTACATTTAACCGCTGATAGTTGAATTTAATTGTTTAAGGACGTTACATATTTCCGATTTAAAGGAATTGTGAATGATGATTGAGGAAAGGAGGTTTCGATTATTAATAATCGCACAAAGTGAATGTTTCATGTCGGTGCTTGCCTATTTTCCGCCAGGATGCCCACCATTCACGAGATGGACGGACGGAGCATTGTGCGACCTTTGGATCGCTAAGGGAAATACATTACAGCTGCCACAATGTAACGTCTGCGGGCCATTTATGAACATGCTCTCAACTTTTACCATGTTTTATCGTGTAATCGTGTAACTCGTCTGGTTCGGGTGAAATGGGAACAAGAACCATGGGGACACAGAATACGTAGGAATGGGAGAAAGTTTGTGCTTTATTAAATTGACAAGATGAAAATCCTCGCGTACCGGTGCTCGTTCGACTTGCCCTCCCGCACTGCTATATGATAGATGAGGCAGAAGGTGAGTTTTGTGCAATTTTGAGGGTTGGCTGCAAAAGTTTTCCATCCGCCAGGCTTATCCTTCTTCGGGGTTTTGACCATCGAAGCATACGTAACAGCGCGAAGCACACGGGTAGCCTGGCGCATTTGGGAAGTTCTAATGCTGTATGTGGCTCAGATGTCACACCGGTAAACTTCATCTGGGATGGTATTATAGAGCGACCAAGAGAGAAAGAGAGAGAGAGAGAGAGAGAGAGAGAGAGAGAGAAAATACCATTTACAACTGACACGGACGAGTATCGAACATAAAAGCTACAGCGAAAGGTTGGCGAATGAAAAATGGACGGTAATATACGGGTAAGGCTAGGGCAACAGCATAAAGCATGATGCTCGGGCCAAAAAGGTTCCGTCACCCGGTGTGCGGTCCGTTTTGTAACTGTTGGTTTAGGTTCACCGTGCTCGTACCGTGACCTGAGCTACTTCATTTTAAGGTGTATGTGTGTACGGACGTTTGCCGCGCACACAGTTTGTCTAGGCTGTCGTTTCGGGCCAGCCCGTTTTGGGCGCGAACTCTTTACCGAACGCACTCGAGCGAGCGTGTGACTAACGATCGCCGAAAAATTTACTCTACCCTTTCCGGTTGGGCGGTTGGAGGTGGAGGAAAATTTCGGAAAAACTCATCTTCCGATGCGATGATGCTGTTATGTACTGCCTGTGTCATACCCGCGCTTCCTGTATCCTCCTTTGCTTTGGATTTTCCCACGGTTTTCCCACGTTCAACAGAAAGAGAGTGAGAGAGAACACTTTTTCCTAGCCACTCTGAGAGAGGATTCGGGCGCACGAACGGCAGCAGCAGCTCGAAAAGGACGACCAGTACTATCCAAACGACAATGGTTGCTCTTTCGCCCGTACACACAGAGATGCGTAACTTCACCGGTGCGGTTTCGCTTTCACCGTTTTGTTTTCCCGATCCTAGTCTACCCGACCATAGACCCATCCGGACAGAGCCATCTTCTCTTTGCATTGGTAGTTCGCAGAGGTTTGGCTCTCTGCTCCACCACTGTGCAATGGTTTTGCGCGCTGGAGCGGAGAGTCGGATCCGAAGCAAATCTCTCCCAAAACCTGTACCGTGGCCGGATGCGATGTGGTTGCCGCAGTACCGCCAGGAAAGAATCAAAACTAGAACGCTTGCCCTGGTCGCTAGTCAGTGCAGAAACTGGGTTCTAGCGAGTCGCGCTAGCCTAACCAAAACTGCGCACAGTCACCGCCTTCATCGGGCACGAAGCTTGCCCCAAGCCAGCCAACGTTACACACGGGACCGGGACCACGTCGGTGTGTTTCGCAGCGGTAGAAGAGGAATTGTTCGCACGGGTTTGCTCATCCAAAACGTGCACGTGGCCGATAGCTAGCAGAAGCTGTGCCAAGCAGGACAATCAGGAACTTCTTGGCGCTCGAAGTGAAACCCGCCGGCATACGGGACAAGTTTAAGCGCGCATGTAAGTGATGCCGTAGTAGAAAATTGTGCAATCTTGGTGAACCATCGTTAGAAAGCGTGTCATCGTGCAGTGCCAACAATTTCCGTGAAGTGAACAAGAACACTTTCCGTGAAATATATCGAAAGTGAGAAGAATTGTGTGTGTGTGTGTGTGTGTGTGTAAGTGTGTTTTACACTACGTCTGATCTTTTAGCAACTCGGAATTACGAACAAAAAAAAACGATGCCATTAAGCAAAATTCTAAACATTTTAAAAATAAATTAACACTCTTCCGTAAGCAATATCAGCGCAAAACTGTAGCCTGTAGTCAGCACCGTAATATACGTAGGTATCAAACCCTCTATCGCCAAAACCA
>AXCO02006000.1:0-17251 GCA_000473525.2 Anopheles melas | reverse complement strand
CATTTGCATCTATTTAAAATGCCACTTTATATTTTTCTTCAAAATTGTATTGTAATATTAAACCGCTAAACTGTACATCGTGTTTCATGGGTACGATTTTACCTTTGAAAGAGGCGAATGAGGCCAATTGGCTCAAAGTCTCTAAAAAATAAATGAAAATAAAATAGGTCTTTACCAAACGCCTAAAGTTATGCAAAATGGGTATACTATTTAATTTATTGCCATATCTACACAACAACAAGCAACGTAGCACAAAACTAAGCATATTTCCTCTAGTTTTTTAATTATGCTTATTGAATGATGCGCATAGGATGTTTAAAATAACAATCGATAATATCACAAAAACATTACAGAAAACGTGGCATTGCATACTGGCAGGCGCAGCAACGCAGCTTTATTAGTACAGTGGAACGCCGTTCATACGGGTACCCTTTATCGAGCTGTCCTTTAAACCGTGCTGTTTTTAATTGAAAGTTCAATACAACGCCTGTATGATGAACCGAGGAGGCGATTTTAATAACACATCAACGGGCAACAATATCTTTACAAAAAACCATTGAAAATCAGGACAAATGTAAACTATTCTTTTTAACAAAACATGAGTCTTAAAATATTAGATATTCTAGAATATGGGTGCGTGCATGTCGCAGTATGCCCACATAAACGGCGTTCCGTTATACTTTTAAATGTGTATTTTTGTTTTTGGACCGATTAGCTTCACCTACCACAATTAAATATTTTTAATCTATAAGTCATTTCTATTATTTTCTAAAATGCAACATATTTTTGCTCATCAGCTTCCAAGTAACGTACACTTTGTCACGCGAACTTGCTTAGCTGCTAAATCATGTGTAAATAATTATTAACGGCTTATTCGGTGACAAAGTGTTGGTTCCTACGATTCCCCCAAGGGGACGACACCGTGTAGGTTTAGTTTAACCAGCCGCTTACACAGTTCGGGGCGAGCCGTCACGTAAGATCCCGATCGAGGCTAGTAAAAAGACAAAAGGCTACTCTTTCGTCTAAATTCGAGACAAGTGACAGATTGTGTAGAATCTGTAAATAAAGCATTTATTCCAAAATCAACGTAAAAACGCTTGTTGTTACTTAAATAATAATTTACTGCCCTCGAACGAAACAATTCTGTTGCAGGGTGCAACGCTATGTTTCGTAGTAATAATTGTTGCTAATTGGCAAGCTATAAGCTCTCTAGAAAACGCTTTCCACAGCACTTTTTGTGTAATTATAAATAACCCTTATCACAAGCAAGAGCTGCAGTGCTGTGTTATGCTAAATAACATTTTTCATTAAAAAAAATACTCCTAAGTGTTCATGCTGCTCTTAAAACTTGATTAGAAAACTTATACCAACCAAGCATAAATTCTACCGTCCCAGATAAGTTTGTTGCCATTTAGATAGTTCTACTAATTTAACTTCATCGTTGCACATAAACAACGAACCGCAATGTGTGCTCCCCCGCCCTGCTAACAACATGTTTGCTTTGTCTGTGCTTCTTTCGATCAAAACTTTCAGCCCACCTTCCCCGTTTGTTTGCATCCTGCCGAATATCGGATCTTGTCCCCTAGTTGCCGTTACTGCTCCCAGTGTCGTCCATTCTCGCAAGCTGCAGGCTGCTTGCCGGTTGCAAAAAGCGGACCGAGAAACAAAAAGCTTTCGACCGCCTCCCTATTAATGCGTCCCCATTTGCTGCGTTGCATCGCTGCCGCATCTTGGCGTTGTCGTGCTGCGTCCGGCGGTGCACTTGCCATTGTCATTCGGGAAAGGGGTAGCCCAAACGTTACGTCCAATTTGAGCCGTATCACTTGAAGGCAAATGCGTCCCAGCAGGCTACATACACTTCAGCGCTACCGACGCAGCAGCAGAGCGCTTTGATCTCCGACCGCAAATTGTCTACAACGAAGCAAGCCCGGTGATAGCTCGGGGAAAACTTACTTGAAGCTACAAAAGCTTTCTTCTTCCCGCCAACCCGCCCGGCTGGCTTCTCTAAACCCTTTTTGCGAGGTTGCTACAGTTGCTTCTGCTCTCGGACTTCCGAAACATTACGGGCAGGGAGGCACGAAAGGAAAAACCCCTATTTCCCAAGTCATGGGCCAGTTTCGGCCAGGATCGCCTCCCCGGGAGCCGGGGCGTAGGTAGGCGCCGACACACAATTTATATTCCTTTCACATTTTCATATAAAATTATCACAGAATCAAATTACCATACCAAAGGCATCGAAGAAAATGGGAAGAGGAAAAACTTTTCGCTGCGAAGCGGCAGCAGCCTCCCAGCAGCATCCGAGTCCGAGTCAACTCCGGGCCGGACTACACTTTGGCTTCATCTTCCTGGATGCAAAAAACAGGGTGTGTGTATGTATGTGTGTGTATATATAAAAGCCAGTGTCACTGAGTTGTCGGCTCGGACACGAAACTCGGCTGCAGCTCGCCCGGAAAGAGTTACCGCAAACTTTTACTACCATTGTGTGGTAACAATTCTCAAACTCAAGCACAGCCGGCGGTGTAGGCTTCTCCACTACACGAGCAACTGCACCGAGCTCACCGATTGCCGCTTCGAAGCCCCCGCAGTTTGGCAAAACTACGCGCTTAGCGGACAAGAAAATGTTAATTTCTTTCAACGACCACCCCGAACCTGTTCCTAATGTTCTATCGCTGAAGAGGGTGAAGATACTTTTTTTGTGCATCCACGAAGATTCTCGGCCTGAGAGCGCTAAGAAACTTCCCACTATCTGGGTTGAAAGAAATCATTACTCTCATAATTTAGTATGCGTTGCTCTCAACCTCTTCCCTACACCCCCCCCCTTTGTGTATCTTTCGTTCCACTGCGCTTCAAAGTTCGCCCAAACGAAGAAACACATTTATTCCGGAACTCCGGCACGGTGGACCGTGATAGTGACGCTGCTTCCCCGGGAGGGGGCTGGCGCTTGATATGATAATTGTTTCGCCCTTTGTCTGCCAACGGCCGTCGGGGTGTAGTTTTGCGATCGAGTCGTTCCTTTTGCGAGGAAAGCGCAAAGGAACGTGCACCACGCCAGCGACAGCGGTGTAAGTGACACGAAAGCTTAAGACCTTAAGTCCCTGTACAAAATGGCGCGCACAGTACACCGTCCTAGCATGGTGGAAAAGAGTTTCTTCCGCTGCCATTTCACCCGCTGACAAACGAGCAGGGATGGCTGGATTTTGCCATGGCTTTCGCGCACCATAATAATGTACAAATGAGCCAAAGCCTTTGTCACCCTTTGGTGTCGGTGTTGGGGACTGTGTCTTTTTTCCTCGCCTGCCGTACTGTCCATTAAAAATGAATCTCATTTGCAATCTGCAACTGTACCATCGCATCCTTCAAAGGTTTGTTTTCTATGGCCGGCATTAGCAGAACGGAGCAGGTGAGTACATGCTTACGTGCAGATGCAGCGAGCGATACACACAATACAGAAACACTCTGTCACGGGTAGTTGTGGACAGAGAAAAAAAAAGGAAGAAACTTTTCCGAATCCATCCAATCGGATGCGGTGCTTCCGGATACGGCGAGGCGGACAGCGTTGTTTTGCTGATTGCATTCGCAACGTGCATACACGTGCAGCGCTTCCTGTGCCGATCTACAATGTAGCCGCGTCACTCGACACTGTCACGGCACACGGGAAGTGCAGTGAAATCACAGCGGGCGGCACAACGGAAAGCACCTGAACGCGTC
Organism: Anopheles melas; assembly: GCA_000473525.2. NCBI lineage: Eukaryota > Metazoa > Arthropoda > Insecta > Diptera > Culicidae > Anopheles > Anopheles melas. Next base: position 13,543 of record AXCO02006000.1, on the reverse strand, counting down.
ACGGATATGTTAGATATCAGTTCGAGAAACGGTGCACCAGGGGGTAGCATTGCTTTCGTATAATGAAACTGCACCAACCTCCTGAGCACCGGCGCTACAATAATGCATGCTGCTATCCTTATGAGCCATCAGGAACAGTGTTGGTGAAGTGGTGGGTATAGCAATAAAAAAAGCAAAAACACACACACAAGCTCAGCACAATAATCAACCCTTATCATCCACTCGGGACAATCCGCACCGTGCACAACACTATCATGGGGAGGGGTGATGGGTAATGTTACAAATTTTTGTATACCACACACCACACGCTAGGTACAATCACTGTGCCATCCATTGCATTGTGCGAACGTGTGACACAGATATCGCTTTGCCCACAAATGCACGCACTGCATTTCAGTTCAAAATCAGCGAGGGAAGGAATGGGAATATGATGTATTTACATTAGCAAACAATGCACGTACCAGGTGGCTTTTTTGCTCTGCTGTGGCACCCGCTGTGCTTGATTTCATCTCGCGCAACCGAGAGCGAGCAATATTGAAATGTTGCAAATCATCATTTGACATCCATTTTGGAATGAATGTTTACGTGCCGCAGAAAAATGCTTTATGTTGATTAGTTGTTCACGTATTAATGTGTTGCAAATTGATTGCATTGCAATTTGAATATCTTTAAAACAATTTAGTTACTCTTAGTACATGCATAGTATGCACACAATGGTGAAAAAAACACACATAATGTGTATACATTTAGGCGCTTTTTAGCGTAGCAGACAAGAAAAGGAAAGAAAAAATCATTTTAGTTTATGCTCCCCCTAGATCCTCGATGCTCAACGGCTAATAGTATGCAATTTTATTGTAAAGAAAAGTAAAACAAAGCTTTTTGAGAACATTTATGTTTGTGTAAATATGGTGAATATTAAAGTGAGCTAAAGTAAATTTAAAGCGATTTATGCACACATAACCGTAAGCCTTAGACCTGATCAAATGAAATTATTGATGGAAAAGTGTAGTTCATCATTTGAATAGCAAAATTGTCCAACGAATATTTTACTTAATCCATAATCCATGTAACAGAAATTTAAAAACAAAAAAAAGAAGAACGCCAACATGTATACAATGTGCATGACATAACGCCCTTTACCAACGCTAAAGTTAAAGATTTGCAGAGATATGTTCAGAGGGGGAAAAAGTGCATGGATGTGTACGTTATGTTGCAATTTACATATTTCCCTTTACGATTGAAATCAATACATTATAAACTACAACGACAGTACTCGTACAAACATAATTTTATTATAGTGTTTTTTGTCATGATCGTTTACTCTCATGATCATTCACTATAATTGTCGATTATATCCCATGTGTTTCATTGCATGAGGGGATATGAAGTGGTAAGGTAATCCTAAACAAACAACAATTGCTGTACCAATGATTAAGAATATCGCTGTTCATAAAATCTTAAGCCACTAATACTAATAACAATTTGAAGCAAATGTGTACATGTTGCTATTTAGCAAACCATGAGCTACCATGATTAAAGTACGACTTTGCTTCTAAACCTTCTGAACGATAACCCTTCTCACAATGAAAAACCAAACGCTGTTGGCAAGGCAATAATATGAGCATTCTGTTAAGGATTGCTATTATCGCATCGCCCAGAAGCCACGCAGAAGTACAATGTTACGGTAAGCCGAATGGGATGGGAGCATTGAGCGAACAGATTCATGGGGATTTTGTTGTTTATTATCTGCATGCCCCGTACAATATTTCCGTCTGCCTCCTTCCTTGTAACTGTCCGCGAGCGAAACGTGCAAAGGGATGGCGCCGGATATATTTACCGTACAAAATAGCGTACATTATCTCGTTCGACTCCGCTATAAAGCCTCCGCCACTCCAGGATCGACTACGATAAACGGTAGATTTCGCGATGAATTCATAAACCCCCTCGCGATATTCCCGCCCGCTTTCCATCGGGGACGCGCCCGAAGCATGGTGCCCATCATCGCGGCGCACCATCTTCACAGGACAGCTCACAGGGCTTTACAGCCAACCGTGACGGTTAAATGTAATGGCAGCGCGTAATGTGCATAATGTCGCTGCGCTTAATCCACCTTTTTCAAAAGCAATTACTTCCGCCAGCTGATAGTTTCGCTATTCCGCGCCTGATGCCACCTCATCGTGGGGAAGTGAAGGGAAATTCGCTGCGCCGCCAACCAACCGCCGTCATCGTTCATGCTTCGCGTGAATGAAGTGCAATAAATGCGCGGCTCGAATCGCAGCTTGCAAAACAACAACCATGGCCCGGTTTCGAGTGACAACGGGGCGCAGGCGGCTCTCGGGACCGAATGCTGTGCCTCCGTTAATCTTCTTAACTCAAGATGAGCCTGCTGGATGGTTCTGTAGGTGTGTAATCAATTGCAAACGGATACAATTATTGTCTGCCAACTTGGTGGCGTGGTGAAAAGGTGGTTGACGGTTGGAATGTGCTTCTTCAAAGATTGGATTATTTATTTATTACAACAGTTTCAACGTTGGCTCTGTAACGGTAACGGGCTTAAAATCAAACCCAAATACGCCTACATGTATGCAAACAAGATGCATATCCTTGGAACAGTATTGCATGAATGATTTCAAACACAACTGAAATGTTCGTTACAATTTAAAGGACAATCTGAGCCATGGCTTGTAATCTCTTTAACAACTTATTTGTCACCTGACGGTATATGTCAAATATGTAGCCAATAGCTGCTTCTGTCAATTTACAACTTTTGAGTTTTCAATTAATAAACAGGAAATTTACTATACACATTCAACATATCACCAAAAGCAAGAAAGCAAGAAAACAAAAACATCCCGAGCACGAAACTCTCTTTTCACTTGAATAAATAACATCAATAAACACGCTAATAAAAATAGATCATCCAGTTTGCGATCAAATATTCAGCTGAAGGACGCAAAAAACGAATATCAAATAAAAATCATTCCCTTTTTTCCCAGCCTTAAATGTGCTCGAACATCGCCGTCAATCAACCAAAGCTAGACTTATCGTCCATCAACACTGTGAAAACCCCTTTTGCCACAAAAAATATTAAAAAAAACAAAAACTGATTCAAATAATGTTGATGCGAATGACAGCTTCACTAAGCTCGTTCGCTAGCCAACGATAACGCAGGTTCGCACTTTTGATGAGCAGGTATTAAGGGATCGATCGTCGGGAAAGGAGGGATAAATAAAACGCACAAAAATAGCCAATCCCGTTCGATAAAAGCGGGTGAAAGGTTTTCAGTTCCAATTAGGTCTTTTATTTTCAATCCCATTTAGGGGGTGGCAAACCAAATGATGGTTTTTATTTATATCGGGTGCGAAAGTCTCAAATTCATCTAACGCATTTGAATATTAATAGTTCAGATTGATTTTTTATGTATTATAAACCTGCTATATCTACATAATTACTTGGTAGTGAACAGCATACCAATAGCATAGATTTTTGCATTGTTTTACGTAATATTGTGAGTTGGAATCTTTTCAATCTATAGTTTTTTGACATTCGGAGGCTGAAATAATGTCATCAAATCAAATTACTGGGTACTTATTTTTCAAAATATGTTCGATGGTTTGCCGATAAAATTTTTTACATGGAAGGGTTACATTCAGAAAATGGACAAAAGTATGAATTTACACATTTTGCATACATCTAGGCGCATCGATGGAACAACTCAATAAAGGCAGTTAAATCTGTATGTTGCATAATTTGTCTTTTTCGGATTTAAAAGGATAATACACTTTATTCAAACCCATTCATCTGGAATGCATGTGAAGTGTTTAGAAAAACAAGTACTCCTCTCGTAATGGATAAATGAACTATTTACGTTTCCATCCATTAGCCACGCTGCGTTTATGTAACAACCGCTTCCGGGTAAAAAGCTTTCAACATCAATGCAATTCAAAACAATACATACACGCAGCGCTCTTCCCACAAAAGTTTTACGAGCGTCATCACCATACGTTCTTTCTCTCCATGCAACGCTTATCCTACATCCTGGTTAATAGATTGAGTACTAGGAACTACAGCCAATATGCCCGTGAATTTTTTTTATTACGTACTGGTGATTGAAATATTGCAACTAAAACAAAACAGGAAAAATATGTTCCAAAACAAAAGCAGTGCCAGTATTACTGTTACAAACGAGTAGCAATAGCCGTTGCTTGGAGGGAAAAGCTGGCCGGACTTTTAACAAACAAACAAAAAAAACCTATCACAAGCCGGACACAGCAAATGCTCACACTTGCCCGTCCCGGCATGAGCGAGATGGCAGCATGTCAAGCGAAACTATTAGATGAAAATCTGAACGGCAAACAATCGAGGCAAGATATGGAAGCTAACCGATTATAATGAAAGCACGGCCGTATAATAACCGCCGTATTGTGCGGGCCTCGGCTCCGGCCATTGCAATTGACTGGTGAGTTTTGAATTGAGAAAAAAAATGTTACGCGGGAGTGAGGGAAAATGCTGAACCGAACGTACCATGCAAACAACTCCACTCCGCAACATTTTCTAACCAATCAACAATATCTACAGAGAGAGAGAGAGACAGAGAGCAAAAAAAAAGGAACCTAACACAAAGCTTCTGGAATATTGCAGAAAAACAATTCCAATTTCCCATCCACTTGATTGTGAAGTAAATTTTCCGCCCGGCTTACACTGAGCGGCCCCGTCCGGCCACTCCGGCTTTCGCCTAGTGCATGGCGAGCGTGTTTGTGCAGTACAAACAGAGACAGGAGAAGCCACATTGAAACTATTTGAAAACAGATAAAAGAAAATGAAAATAAACCCCTCGTCCCATTTGTGCCACCTAGCTCGTTGTTTTAAGTGCGAGTGATTTCATTGTTTTTTTTTTCTCTCTCTCTCTCTTTGTTTGTTATGTTTTTCCACTATTGGCCGTGCTCGCAAGCCGTGAGCGAACTTTTTTTTTTGTGGCTCAATACAGTCAATAGTTTATAGATAAATTTATTTTTAATAGCTTTTATCCGACAATTTTGACGGTTGTGTGCGCTAGACTGCGTGCCTTTGAAAATTAGCGCGAGCTTCTCGTTTTTTTTCATCCCCTCAATGGATTGGAAAATTGTTTTAGAAGTAGTGTTTCAGGGTTTTCCTCCCTTTTTTATCCTTTGTTGTGGAATAATTGCTGAGAGTGATATAATGGCAGAAAAAAAGGGAAAAAAACTTAATTTATGTTCAACGTTAAACAGAAATGAATGAAAAAACACATAGGAATTTTATTCCAATCAGAGCTAGACACAAAGAATGCTTAAATAATCCTTGCAAGAAACAAATTTAATTATGACAGCTGTTAGACGTAATCTCTTTTGCCGTACCGCATCCTGGGTAGCGATAACGCGATTCAAAAATTATCCCCATCCAATTAGCAACAAAAATGCAATCTATCAAATAGAATTAGAACGCCGAAATATTAAGAACCAAAGCACAAATCTGCCATTTTTCTTGCGTCGCAGAACGAAAAAAAAAATAAAACAAATAAAAAAAACGAAACAAAACAAAGCTCGGAAATCGGCACTCAATCGCAGCACAATTGTCCGAAATGGAAGCTGTCCTAGCTGTCCCACTGTGAGGACGCTAGAAAAAACACACAACATTCTCACGCGAAACAATGGCCAAATTTTCTAGAAGCTTTCACTGTACTGAACTATTTCTAGTGGGGGAAGGCGAAGGATATTTGAGCGAATGGAGCAAGGCGCACAACAATTAAATCGAACAAAAAAAGTCAACAAAAAAGCGTCAAAGATGAGAGCAAAACAATCGACAACAATGAAATAAAACTCTTCGTCCACACACATAAACTCATCAAACCGTGTGAACTAGAATAAATCTTGCAGGCGAATGGATCATTCTTAAGCGCTTTTGTTTTGCTTTTGTGTTGTGGTATTTTTCACTCCACCAAAGAGCGGTCCGATCTTATCTCTGTTTCAAGCTGTACTCTATATTCTCATATTCTAGTTTTTTTTTTTGTTTCGTCCCATCTCTGTATGACGGGTGTCAGCTAAATATGGCGAAAAAGATAAAAACCACAGACATTTAGTCCATCTTTTCATACTTATTGCTTCATTTTGCCACTGCTCGAACAAAAACACTTCACTCGCTGTTAAGCTTTTCATTTCTTGTTTGTTTTTTGTTTTGTTTTTTTTTCTGGGATTTTTCACGCTGCTTGCTAACTTATTGTTTCCTTACTGAAAAGTGGGGATTCCCTTTCTATTCAGTCGGCTCAGTGCGGTTTAATGTTCCGTATGAATGTGTTTTTTGTTTTCACCATTCCATTCCATTACGGCTTCTGACGTTGATAGTTTTTTTTTGTTTTTTGGCGTTTTCATGTTTTAGCCTTGCCCCTCCTAAACATCTTTGTGCTGTTGTGTTAGATATGAACAAACATATTTCCATTTCATTATTTTATTTATTTTTTTCATCGCATTTCAGCTTTTCATTGTTAATTTCTAACAATTGTGTTCAATAAGACCAGTATTGAATAAGACTTTTATTTTCTTATTGAAAACATGTTCCTTTGCCTACCTTTAGGCGCCGAATAAAACCAAATTAGAAGCAAACTACTCTATAGCTGAATGGGAAATTTAAAAAATACACAAAATCACTTACTACTGCGACTAGCCAACAGACAGAGGGCACTTTCTCCCTACTTTCAGGCGAACGCAGCAGAGCAACATTCCAATAAACTTCTACACCACGCAAGCAAGTTCCCAGAAAGCAGTAACACCGAGAGCGATCAAGAAATGTGCAAGATACATGCTCATTCCATTGGCACCAAGCTGACAGCTGCAAAACAGTCCCAACGCTCCGATCCATTGCCAATATTGGCACTAAGTATGACAGCGCACAGGCACTGGATGACATCTCACCCACATTCTGCTTTCCATTTAGTTTCGAACGGAAAATGAAAGAATAAAAAAATATATACCTCACCCAACCAAACAATACGCATTCGCTTGATGTCGCAGCACAGTGCGCGAACAGTGTGTAGTTACGCGATCAAAACGGCAAAACAAATCAATGCTATCCAAGGCGGAAAAACTATCGTTACAGCTCGCTGAAAATGAAAATGGCTCTCCGGTGGCTGGTGCCGTTTCGCTCGAAAGAAACCCCTGGCTCACTATTCCCTTGGCTCGCTGTTTCTTCCCATGCAGTGCAGCTAATCTAGCTGATGGTAAAGAAACCGGGAGACACCATGGATATGTATATCCCGATCGATCCCGGAAAGTCAGTATCTATAGTTTTGCAAACGCTCGCGAGAAGCAGCATAATCGTGCAGTCAGTTTTATTATTTTCTACAACACCAGCCCCTCTTTTCGCCTCTTTCCCATCTTGCCGTTAACCATCCTGACAATGCTCCCTTCTTCCACAAAGCGGTCGGAACATTCCGGGTGAAGGGGAGTGAACTATAAAATTTAGTTGGCTGTTTGTCGGTGCTATTTTTCCCGACGACAACGACGACATCGACGACGATCTATTGACTATGGAATTGCTTGTGGCACGCACACTTTCACCTACACATGTGTGCCGATGCCCACAAACAAGTATACACACACACTAGTAATTTTATTGTGTTCGATATGCAGGTTATTGATCGGTACGCCCTTGCTCGATGAGCAAATGGCACAACGGAGGGGACTAACATCACTCACATTACTGTGCAAGCAAGCGGATCCGGGTGATGAAGGGTGCAGCATAAAACATGATTGTAATGCTTTCTGTAGAATAGTCTTTTTGATTGGTTGGTTTTAAACTTTTTTTGTGCTTTGCTTCCACGCTTAGCTGCACCACCGTGCGGTTTTGTAAACGTTTCTGTTTGAGCGGTATTCGCACAAACAGATACTTTCATTAAATGCTAATCAAGGTTGAGTGCTTACATGATGGTGATGGTAAGGCTAGCTATTTGTGCAGTGCTGTTATTACCGCATGAATGGTTAATTACGGAACACAGAAAGGCACACCGATGAAACAATTAAATTGTTTCTAAAATGTCATCACAAGTCTTTAGGAATTTAAATACCAGCAGAAGTTTGATCCATTTCATCGCAACGGAAAGTAAGCGGAACTGTGGGACCAAGTTCAGCCTAAAATTATGCAACCTTGCACAGCAACTCGCCTAGAGCTATGCAGTACTCGTAACGTAGGCTTGTTTTTTATTTACAGTAGGTGACCGCTAACTGGATGTGTTGTTTTTTGGAGTTTTTTTTAACTAGAAGTTCGCTAACTGGAGAGATTCTCAGTCAAAAAACTCATAAATGTCAAAACATGAAACATCCGGAACCTTACGAAGAGAAATTCATAGCAAATGTGAATTTTTCTCACAAATTTAACCTCTCAGTTAGCGGTTACCTACTGTATCATGTTTTCAGCGTGTAGCTTTTTAGATTAAGTTTTTTAATAACTTTCATTTAACACACAAATTACTCATTTTAGGTTATACTGATCAAAGGTTTTCCTGGAAGCTTTTTTATATATATAGATATATAGCTAATATAAATATAAAAAAAACACGTCCGATAAACCAGTCCAAAGAAACATAAAATTATGTTTTTATACTTAACGCAAATCAGGAAAAAAGGGCATTCAACAAACAGTATAATTAAATGTGTACCATATAAATCCTACGGAGGTTCTTTCTTGTCCACACAATGGAATGTTTTAAACCAACAATGGCCCATTGACCTCGTTTCCGTTAGTGCTTCCTACACAGTGTATTGATTTAAATTCAATTCACAAATTCGCAGAACAACGCACCGAAGATGGGATGTCTTCCAAACATTGGTTTTCCAAAACAAACAAAAAAGTGCTCCCGAAGGTTAAGAGCCTAGAAGGACCTCCTTTTGCTAACATTTTCTTTTTTTTTGTTCATCCTGTTTTCCTCTCTCCCTCACACTCACACACACACACCCACACACATATATTCCTATACAGCAGATGATGACACCAAGCTCTACCCGATCGTCGACGTTCGACCTTGTACGGTCAAGCGTTTTATTTATTTAATTCTGTTTGTTTCGCTTCGGCTCATGGATGAAGGTTTAGTATGTTGCGCCATTTTCAGTGTATGGCGTGTGTGTCTGTGTGTTATGCATATGCTGTTGCGATGGCCAAGGCACGTCCTACAGCACTCTAGGCGTACGCGGGAGTACCGAGCTGTCGAGTTGGTCCCAAATGCGGTTCTGAGAACGGGGTCGCAAAAAATGGGAAGAGCAGAGCAAACAGCCCAACAAAGCCAAATCCAAACGAGCTTAAGGTCGCTCGTACTGCTGCTTACCTTAAATGTTATATTTCTGAAGTTTTCCCCTGTGCCAGTGCTTTTTTTAACAAATAACAGATAACGCATGCTGTTCGGTTTTAATTTGCAAATTCCTAGCGCATTCTCAACCCCCCGATGGGCTACAGCTATCAAACGCCATTCCGTTTCACACGGGAAGATTCAATCAAATTAAATTCAATGTTGGATAAAAGAAAAAGGAAAATAATAATTTCAACTCTCAAACTGTAGCTGGACCCGGCTCTACCCAGTTTCCGTGCTTCCTGTTTGCATAGAACTAATTCGATTAGAATTTATTTTCCCATCAATTCCTGCCGTTTTTTTTCTCTTTTTCGGACAGTGCCCAACGGTCCCGATTTGACGCTGGACAGAAGTCACAATTGGACCGCCTCCATCGCACGGCGAATGAATAACGAATCGGAACGGAACCACAAAGACCATTGGCAGCACGGTAAAACAACTGCCGAAACCATAGATTCAGCTGACGGAGGAACAAAACGATCAAACACACGAGCCTGCCGTTGTTGTGCTTCCGTTTCCATCGACGAAAAGCTTCCTGTCTCGGGACGGGCAAAAGCTACGAAGCCTTCCAAAAATCTATATCAATAAATATATTTCAATGTCATTATAATCGTATTAGACATAATCCCTTCCCACAGTTTCCATTCCCACACACACACACAGACACGGTAGGTTGTGTAGTGGTGGTTGACCTGCTGCTCACACACACACACACGCGGGAAAAAACAGCATTGAAATGTGACCATGCATGTGAAGGCCCAAAAATAAAAGCCCTTATTTGTTACGGGAAGACAATCGTAAGCTTGGCGAAAATTCTATTTCAAGTGCCATTTCTTATGTTTTCGCTGTATTTTTGGTTGTGTGTATGTGTGCTCGCAAAGGTACAACTATTGGTCAATTTGTGTGTCTACCTATTTTCGGTGTGCTTGATGTATGATACTTATTTTTGATCCATTTGTCATGCTGCTTCATGGTAAGCTAGCTTTGCTTTCCGTTACGAAGTCATGTATGGCATTGGTTTGATGTCATTCTTATAAGAATTATTAATAAGCATTTATTCCGTAGCGTAATGTATTGTTCTCATGATGTTGTGACGACTGCAAGTATACTGTATTCTGTTGCTTGTTTGTTTATTTTCATGTAAGCATGTTTATTTAAAATATATTTTTAGCTATGTCGAAAACGTTTTATGATTTTCGTTTAGTGAGCTCTTTTATTGGGCATACTTTTTGGCGCATAACAAAGCATACTTTTAGGCGACTATCAACAAAAACCAACAAGAGTGAAACAACAACAGGTGAGAGTAAAGCAAATGTGTATTGTGACTCGCTGTCATACACATTTTCTCTCTGTCTCTCTCTTTCGCTCCCCCTCCCTCTCTCACTCTCTCTCTCTCTCTCTCACTCTCTCTCGCTCTCTCTCTCTCCCTCTCTCTCTCCCTCTGTCTATCTCTATCTCGTTTTCTTCTCTCTCTCTCTCTCTTTCTCTCTCTGTATCTCTATCTGTTTGTATATTACTCTCTGTATATCTCTTTATCTATTTTTATATTCTTTATCTCTCTGTGTATATCCAAATATTTCCCTTACCTTACTTTGCTTTATTACTTTAACCTTTCTCTTTAATGTATTCTATAATTTACTTAATCTTTGCTCTATCCTTGTTGTAGTTTCTGCATGGAAGCCCCTCTCGTGTTCTAACATGTACGCTTTTCATTTACTATAAGATCAACATGGACAAAGTACGTTTAATGGATAGTAAAATGCGCAATTATTTATCATTGGCTTGAAATGAGTTTTTTTTAACAAACCACAACCAACGTTGACAAACAGATCGATAGCACTGCAAGTGAGCATGTCACTGTCACTGACTACACCACACATAAGCATAAATCCCCTGACTGAGCAGTACACGTTGTACCAATCCATTGCTATTAACGTGATTGATCAAATCGGACCGTAGCGAATGTCCGGCCCGAAGGATGGGTCGAGTTCATGGTCAAGGCAAAGACAATAAACAACACCCAAGGCGAAACCGAGGACCTATTCGTACGTCCCGGCACAACACTCGGCAATAGCTCGTCGAGCCGAAGAGGATGCACTTGAGTCAGGGCAAATAAAGATAAAATTAAGTAAGTTTCACTGAGCCGCACGAGCACTAAAAACCTGCTGCCCATGTATGCACGATACACCATCGAAAGCACTCCAGCCAAGCAATCATGCTGCGTTGCAGCTTTTTCTGCCCCTCTCTCCCCCCACACCCCTTTGTATTGTTTTGCTCTTTCCTTTCGACAGAAAGGAAATACACATAGACTATCTCAACCACCATCATGACAACCACCACCACTGCTGTGCTGGGTACAATAGCGAAACATAATCGAACATTAATACGGTATCAGGTTCCATTTCATCATTCTCGGGCGCTTTGCATGAACCAGCAACATTTGTGGCCTTACTGACTACACCCTCCTCTAACGGAACGATGAGTAACGTCTCTCGGCTGCTCGGCCACCGATAAATGATTTAATCTTAATCCCATGCCTCTCAGAATGTGTGCCCAGCCGACAGTAAGGAGATGAAGATTTATCGAATTATGGTAAGCGTCAAATGACGGAGAGGACAAAACAATCGCCTCGCCATCACCATCGGTGCGGCCATTCTGGTGCGGCGCAAAGACGGCTGGTGATTGTGCAGAAAACTAAACAACCACCACCAAAATCACAGCCACTGGATGAGTTTGGTTGAATTCGGCTCTACGAAACAGACGGCACTCTATCGCATGCCGGTGGCTGCCAACGTAATTAACAAAACACATTATGGATGGTGTCCTTGGCATTAGTTTTTGTTGTTGCGTCATTTGTTCCGCGCACAAGGCTTGGTGCAGATAATGAAACATAAGATAAATAAATCCATTTTATGAGTTTATTCAGGCGCTAAGCAAGATCTGGTGGAGAATGTTTGATGTTTGCAATAATTGATATGAGAAAAACAAACCGACAAATAATGAAATATTATGTTAGTATTTGCATACTTTTAGGCGTTGCCATCGATCGTATGTAAAAGTAACAAAACGTATGCATACATTCAGGCGCTGCACCAGTTCTGATGAAGAGTGTTTTGCAATTATAATATTTTTTAAACCGACAATTATTGACAACAATAAATTGACAATTATTGAATTAAACTTTTGAGGCTGATGTTTTTTTTAATCAATTCACTAACTTAGCATCACAACGGTAATTCCCTGGGATAATGCAGCTGCCAAACATTATCCGCCCAATTCGCTGCATTGAATTACCGACTGTGATGCATCTAGTCAGCCTTTCACCCATTTGGGTGCTCGTCTTAGAACTTCCTCGCCAACGGAGCAACCGGAAAATTGAATGCGACGACAAAACACTTTGATCGCGTGCAAATGACATGCCATGTCCATCTTGAGTGTAATGCCGGCCGCACAGCACTCACCCAAGGAGGAAGGAAGCAGTAAATGAACCCGTACCATATGGTCCTAAGTACTCCCATTTCCGCCCTGCTGGCCCGAAACAATGTCAGCTGTGCTGTGAATGAGAAAGTTCCAGTAGTTCTTGGCCTGTTGGTACGCTCCCGACACAAGATGATTGTGTATGGCTTTCAGTGACTAAGGGGTATGAAGCTGCACTTGAATCTAATGAATTCCAAGAATGGTTTGTGAATGCCGTTGTTTCAATATACGCTGCTGGGTTGTGCCTGTACGGAATATTAATGTATGGTAACCGTTGAGAAGGGTATAAGGGGTGCATTTGTAATGCCCGCGGCTACTGTCATATAACGCACACGTGGATTGCGTTGTCGAAGTCATCGCCAACTGGTATCAACTTGTTTCTATTTCCCTATTTTGTGATTTCAACTGATGCCTTTACACCACTTGTGATATCAGATGATAATATTGCAAGTTCGACGGAAGTGTTGTCGTGGTCACCGTGTAGTTTGAATATATAAACGAACAAAACTATTTATTTTTTATGTTTTTTACTAAACTACCAAAATCCTTTGGGCCGGTCTGGTGGTACAGTCGTCAACTCGTACGACGTAACAACATGCCCGTCATGGGTTCAAGTCCCGAATAGACCGCGTCCCCATACGTAGGACTGACTATCCTACTATGGTAACAATAAGTCACTGAAAGCCAAGCTCACTTCAACAGAAGAAGAAGAAC
>AXCO02005999.1:0-17240 GCA_000473525.2 Anopheles melas | reverse complement strand
GACTGCACGAGACCGGCAAGTATTCCCGCTATCCTCATCAAAAATAACAAAACAAAACTCACTTTTTTGTTTACGATAACAAGCGGAACTTTTTGCGGAATTTTTTTGTGACAATCGAAGGTCAATTGAAGGCAGAGATTTTTGCGACAATCGCAACTATGAAAAATGATGATTTAATCTGTCAAATTTAGAAAACCGAACTGAATATATTTTGTTTATATTAATTATAGCTAGAAACCATTAATTTAAATAGAAAAAAAACACTTCGAAAAGATGACAGAACAACTATCAAACAAAGTTGTGTTTGTTTGTCTTGTTTGATGGTTGCCAGAACTCTGTCTTATTTTTACCGCGCTGGCAAGTTGATCGTTGAATTCGAAGCCGTCAATCCACCTCTGTAACCCAAAGGGGATTTTGCAGAAGTGTCAACCTTGGACAAGGGAAAGCTCACGGACTGCGTAGTGTGGAATTTTATCTTAATTTTTTACCTTAATTACCTCTTAAAACTGGCAAATACAACCGAAAAAACATAGTTCTAGCAGTAAGAAGTAACGTAAGTATGAAATCTGCCCCCGTGCTGTGCGAAAAGTGGCGTAAAAATGGAGTGAAACTGTGGCTTGTTTGCGCCGGGCGTGCGGAGGAGCGCTAGCGTATCATGGCGGCCAATTTCACAACCTCACCAAACGGGGCTTGTCTCGTGAAAACAGTTTTCGTAGACCAATTGTTGTACATACTGTGTTGTTGTTGTTTGCTGATTGTTTTTTTCCCTCCCCTCATCCGTGTGTGTGCAAATAGGTCCGGTCAAAATGGCGATCCCGCCATACATGATACCACCCAACCAGTGGGCCCAAATGATGGCCGCCCAGCAGCAAGTGTTTGCGGTGCAGCAGGCCCAGGCCCAGGCACAGGCTCAGGCGCAGCAGCAACATCAGCAGCATGCCCAGGCCCACATGCACGCCCAGCAGATGGCCGCTAACCAGATGCAGATGCCGCCGATGGGTCACATACCGCCCGGGCCACCGAAGCCGGATGTGGTGCTGACGGAGGAAAAGCTGCAAGAGAAAGGTTCATTTGCGAAATGAGCGAACGCTAAGAGCTTGTTTTTGATAGCGTCGTCTCTCTCTCTCTCTCGCTCTCTCTTTTACATTTGCAGCTCAAAAATGGCAACAGCTGCAGACAAAACGGTTCGCGGAAAAGCGCAAGTTTGGGTTTGTGGATGCGCAAAAGGAGGACATGCCGCCGGAGCACATCCGCAAGATTATACGCGACCACGGTGACATGACGAGTCGCAAGTACCGACACGACAAGCGTGTCTATCTCGGTGCGCTGAAGTACATGCCGCACGCCGTAATGAAGCTGCTGGAGAACATGCCCATGCCGTGGGAACAGATTCGCGACGTTCCCGTGCTGTACCACATTACCGGTGCGATCACGTTCGTGAACGAGATTCCGTGGGTGATCGAACCGCTGTACATTGCCCAGTGGGGCACGATGTGGATCATGATGCGTCGTGAAAAGCGCGATCGACGGCACTTCAAGCGAATGCGCTTCCCACCGTTTGACGACGAGGAGCCGCCACTTGATTACGCTGACAACGTGCTGGACGTGGAGCCGCTGGAAGCGATTCAGATCGATCTGGACGGGGAGGAAGACGGCAGTGTGTACGATTGGTTTTACGAGCATCGGCCGCTGATTGGCACACCGCATGTGAATGGGTCGACGTACCGGAAGTGGAACCTTACGCTGCCACAGATGGCCACACTGTACCGGTTGGGCAATCAGCTGCTGACCGATCTGGTGGATGATAATTTCTTCTACCTGTTCGATCCGAAAAGCTTCTTCACGGCTAAAGCGCTCAACATGGCGATCCCCGGCGGGCCAAAGTTTGAGCCGCTCATTAAGGATCATAATGTGGGGTAAGTTGGAGATGGAAAGGGTTATCGTAAAGGCATTTAGATGATTATTTATCTCTACATTCATCTCCCCGCTAGCGATGAGGATTGGAACGAGTTCAACGATATCAACAAAATCATCATTCGCCAGCCGATTCGTACAGAGTATCGTATTGCATTCCCCTATCTGTACAACAACATGCCCCACTTTGTGCATCTTTCATGGTAAGTTTTGTGGTGTTTATATTATTTTCTATGCTATGACCCGATTTTCAACATCCATCTACTGTTACGTTCGTACGAAAGATTCTTACGAACGCGCCAATCAATGTTCGGTGGTAGAGCAATAAGTCCTTAGAATTTGTCTTACTACTATAAAGCGTTTTCTTTATCACGTTCGTATCATGGTGCCAATGTTGAACGCTCGATTGAAGCTGTTAAAGCGATCGCTAATGTCCATGAACATATTTTATAGGTTGTCCATTTCATATCAATAAGCACATCATTACCATTCGGCTAATGTAGCTCTTCTCTGCTCGTTCCATAAAGGTATCACACGCCGAACGTGGTGTTCATCAAGACGGAAGATCCCGATCTGCCCGCCTTCTACTTCGATCCACTGATCAACCCGATCGCCCATCGGCATGCGGTGAAATCGATCGAAATCCTGCCGGACGACGATGAAGAGTTCATCCTACCGGAAGAGGTGCAACCGTTCCTGCAGGACACGCCGCTCTACACCGACAACACGGCCAACGGCATCTCGCTGCTGTGGGCGCCGCGCCCATTCAACATGCGGTCGGGTCGCTGCCGGCGTGCAATCGACATTCCGCTGGTGAAAACGTGGTACAAAGAGCACTGTCCACCGGGCCATCCGGTGAAGGTTCGCGTCAGCTACCAGAAGCTGCTGAAGTACTACGTACTGAACGCGCTGAAGCACCGGAAACCGAAACCGCAAAAGAAGCGCTACCTGTTCCGTTCCTTCAAGGCGACCAAGTTCTTTCAAACTACCACGCTGGATTGGGTCGAGGCGGGTTTGCAGGTGTGCCGCCAGGGCTACAACATGTTGAACTTGCTGATTCACCGCAAGAACCTGAACTATCTGCATTTGGATTACAACTTCAATCTGAAGCCGGTGAAAACGCTCACCACCAAGGAGCGCAAGAAGTCGCGGTTCGGCAATGCGTTCCATTTGTGTCGTGAAATTTTGCGCCTCACGAAGCTGATCATTGACTCGCACGTCCAGTACCGGCTGAACAACGTCGATGCTTTCCAGCTGGCCGATGGGCTGCAGTACATTTTCGCCCACGTTGGTCAGCTGACGGGCATGTACCGGTACAAGTACAAGCTGATGCGACAGATTCGAATGTGCAAGGATCTGAAGCATCTCATCTACTATCGCTTCAATACGGTAAGGGAGAATATTTGGGAAAATTAATGCTCTTTGTGCAACGTGAGCTGATTGTTGCTTTGTATTTTCTCTCCTCTCGTTACAGGGTCCCGTCGGAAAGGGTCCGGGATGCGGTTTCTGGGCACCGGGGTGGCGCGTTTGGCTGTTCTTCATGCGTGGCATTACGCCGCTGCTGGAGCGCTGGCTGGGTAACTTGCTTTCGCGTCAGTTCGAGGGTCGCCACTCGAAGGGCGTCGCCAAGACCGTCACTAAGCAGCGCGTCGAGTCCCACTTCGATCTGGAGCTGCGTGCCTCGGTAATGCACGACATCGTCGACATGATGCCGGAAGGCATCAAGCAAAACAAAGCCCGCACGATCCTGCAGCATCTGTCCGAGGCGTGGCGCTGCTGGAAGGCGAACATTCCCTGGAAGGTGCCCGGCTTGCCGATACCGATCGAGAACATGATCCTGCGGTACGTGAAGATGAAGGCCGACTGGTGGACCAACACGGCCCACTACAACCGCGAGCGTATACGGCGCGGTGCGACGGTGGACAAGACGGTGTGCAAGAAGAACTTGGGCCGCCTGACGCGTCTCTACCTGAAGGCGGAACAGGAGCGGCAGCACAACTATCTGAAGGACGGTCCGTACATTTCGCCCGAGGAGGCGGTGGCCATCTACACGACCACGGTGCATTGGTTGGAATCGCGCCGATTTGCTCCGATTCCGTTCCCGCCGCTGTCGTACAAGCACGATACCAAGCTGCTCATTTTGGCGCTGGAACGGTTGAAGGAGGCGTACAGTGTGAAGTCACGGTTGAATCAGAGCCAGCGCGAAGAGCTCGGATTGATTGAACAGGCGTACGACAATCCGCACGAGGCATTGTCTAGAATTAAGCGTCATCTGCTGACGCAACGTGCATTTAAAGAGGTAATTGTCGGATTGGACGGATGTTGAAGAGGTGTTGTAGTAATCCATCCGTCGAATGCATTTCTTTACAGACCGGAATTGAATTTATGGACTTGTACAGTCATCTGATTCCGGTGTATGATGTAGAGCCACTGGAAAAGATTACCGATGCGTACCTCGACCAGTATCTGTGGTACGAGGCCGATAAGCGACGACTGTTCCCGCCATGGATTAAGCCGAGCGATACGGAACCACCGCCACTGCTCGTCTACAAATGGTGTCAAGGTGGGTAGAGAATCTTTTTCGGAAAAATGGAAAAAAAACCACCAACACATATTATAAAACAGGCTGTGGAGCATTGGGCACTGCCGGTGTGTGTTTTGTGACAATGAGATTTAATAGTATAAGTTCATCCCCTTGTTGCAAACCTCACGCTGGCGGTGTTTCCGATTGACATCGATCAACCTTGGGAAGAACAACAGTGCTAATCTTGACCTATTTGCAATTACTTAGCAACTTTTTCTATTCCAATCGATTAACTTGATGTTCCCATTACTTCCACGTCGCCAGGTATCAACAATCTGCAGGATGTGTGGGACGTTTCGGAGGGCGAATGCAACGTGCTGCTCGAATCGCGCTTCGAGAAGCTGTACGAAAAGATCGATCTGACGCTGCTGAATCGACTGCTGCGCCTGATCGTGGATCACAACATTGCCGACTACATGACCGCCAAGAACAACGTCGTGATCAACTACAAGGACATGAACCACACGAACAGCTACGGTATCATACGCGGCCTGCAGTTCGCTTCGTTTGTAGCGCAGTACTACGGGCTGGTGCTGGATCTGCTCGTGCTCGGTTTGCAGCGGGCGAGCGAAATGGCCGGTCCACCGCAGATGCCGAACGATTTCCTGACGTTCCAGGACGTGGCGACGGAGTCGTGCCACCCGATCCGGCTGTACTGCCGGTACGTCGATCGGATTCACATTTTCTTCCGCTTCACGGCGGAGGAGGCGCGCGATCTGATCCAGCGCTACCTCACCGAGCATCCGGATCCGAACAACGAGAACATTGTGGGCTACAACAACAAGAAGTGCTGGCCGCGGGATGCTCGCATGCGGCTGATGAAGCACGACGTCAATCTGGGGCGTGCCGTGTTCTGGGACATTAAGAACCGCTTGCCACGCTCCGTTACGACGGTGCAGTGGGACAACACGTTCGTGTCGGTGTACTCGAAGGACAATCCGAACTTGCTGTTCAACATGTCCGGGTTTGAGTGTCGCATTCTGCCCAAGTGCCGTACGCAGAACGACGAGTTTACGCACCGCGATGGGGTGTGGAATTTGCAGAACGAGGTGACGAAGGAGCGTACGGCCCAGTGCTTCCTGCGTGTGGATGACGAGTCGCTCAGCCGGTTCCACAATCGCGTGCGCCAGATTTTGATGGCATCGGGATCGACGACGTTCACGAAGATTGTCAACAAGTGGAACACGGCGCTGATCGGTTTGATGACGTACTTCCGCGAAGCGGTGGTCAACACGCAGGAGTTGCTGGATTTGCTGGTGAAGTGCGAGAACAAAATCCAGACGCGTATCAAGATTGGATTGAACTCGAAAATGCCTTCCCGTTTCCCGCCCGTCGTGTTCTACACGCCCAAGGAGCTGGGTGGTTTGGGCATGTTGAGTATGGGCCATGTGCTTATCCCGCAGTCGGATCTGCGCTGGTCGAAGCAAACCGATGTGGGCATTACGCACTTCCGGTCCGGTATGTCGCACGACGAGGATCAGCTGATTCCGAATCTGTACCGCTACATTCAGCCGTGGGAGAGTGAGTTTATCGATTCGCAGCGTGTGTGGGCCGAGTACGCGCTGAAGCGCCAGGAGGCGAACGCGCAGAACCGTCGCCTCACGCTGGAAGATCTGGAGGACAGCTGGGATCGGGGTATACCGCGTATCAACACGCTGTTCCAGAAGGATCGCCACACGCTCGCGTACGACAAGGGCTGGCGCATCCGGACGGAGTTCAAGCAGTACCAGGTGCTGAAGCAGAATCCGTTCTGGTGGACGCATCAGCGCCACGACGGCAAGCTGTGGAATCTGAACAACTACCGCACGGACATGATACAGGCGCTGGGCGGTGTGGAGGGCATCCTGGAGCACACGCTGTTCAAGGGCACGTACTTCCCGACCTGGGAAGGTTTGTTCTGGGAGAAGGCGTCCGGCTTCGAAGAGTCGATGAAGTACAAGAAGCTCACCAACGCCCAGCGGTCCGGTTTGAACCAGATTCCGAACCGTCGCTTCACGCTCTGGTGGTCGCCGACGATCAATCGTGCCAACGTGTACGTCGGTTTCCAGGTGCAGCTCGATCTGACCGGCATTTTCATGCACGGCAAAATCCCGACGCTGAAGATTTCGCTGATCCAGATCTTCCGCGCTCACTTGTGGCAGAAGATTCACGAGTCGATCGTGATGGATCTGTGCCAGGTGTTCGACCAGGAGCTGGACGCGCTGGAGATTGAAACGGTGCAGAAGGAAACGATCCATCCGCGCAAGTCGTACAAGATGAACTCGTCGTGCGCGGACATTCTGCTCTTCCCGGCGTACAAGTGGAACGTGTCGCGCCCGTCCCTGCTCGCCGATACGAAGGACACGATGGACAACACGACAACGCAAAAGTTCTGGATTGACGTGCAGCTGCGCTGGGGCGATTACGATTCGCACGACATTGAGCGGTATGCGCGAGCCAAGTTCCTCGACTACACGACCGATAACATGTCGATCTATCCGTCACCAACCGGTGTGCTGATTGCGATCGATCTGGCCTACAATCTGCACAGCGCGTACGGCAACTGGTTCCCGGGCTGCAAGCCACTGATCCAGCAGGCGATGGCCAAGATCATGAAGGCCAACCCGGCGCTGTACGTGTTGCGCGAGCGCATCCGAAAGGCGCTGCAGCTGTACAGCTCGGAACCGACGGAACCTTACCTGAGCTCGCAAAACTACGGCGAGCTGTTCTCGAACCAGATCATTTGGTTCGTGGACGACACGAACGTGTACCGGGTGACGATTCACAAAACGTTCGAGGGCAACTTGACCACGAAACCGATCAACGGCGCGATCTTCATCTTCAATCCGCGCACGGGACAGCTGTTCCTGAAGATTATCCACACGTCGGTGTGGGCTGGGCAGAAGCGTCTCGGTCAGCTGGCCAAGTGGAAGACGGCCGAAGAAGTGGCAGCCCTCATCCGTTCGCTGCCGGTCGAGGAGCAGCCGAAGCAGATCATCGTGACGCGCAAGGGCATGCTGGATCCGCTCGAGGTGCATCTGCTCGACTTCCCGAACATTGTGATCAAGGGCTCGGAGCTGCAGCTACCGTTCCAGGCGTGCCTGAAGGTGGAGAAGTTCGGCGACCTGATCCTGAAGGCGACCGAGCCGCAGATGGTACTGTTCAACCTGTACGACGAT
Organism: Anopheles melas; assembly: GCA_000473525.2. Taxonomy (NCBI): domain Eukaryota; kingdom Metazoa; phylum Arthropoda; class Insecta; order Diptera; family Culicidae; genus Anopheles; species Anopheles melas. Next base: position 9,584 of record AXCO02005999.1, on the reverse strand, counting down.
TGGCTGAAGACGATTTCCTCCTACACCGCGTTCTCGCGTTTGATTTTGATCCTTCGCGCACTGCACGTCAACACGGAGCGCACGAAGGTGATCCTGAAGCCGGACAAAACCACCATCACCGAGGCGCACCACATCTGGCCGACGCTGACCGATGAGGAGTGGATCAAGGTGGAGGTTCAGCTGAAGGACCTTATTCTCGCCGATTACGGCAAGAAGAACAACGTCAACGTGGCATCACTCACGCAGTCGGAAATTCGTGACATCATTCTCGGCATGGAGATCTCGGCCCCGTCCGCCCAGCGTCAGCAGATTGCCGAAATCGAGAAGCAGACGAAGGAGCAGTCCCAGCTAACGGCAACGACGACGCGCACGACGAACAAGCACGGTGACGAGATCATTACCTCCACGACGAGCAACTACGAGACGACCACCTTCAGCTCGAAGACGGAGTGGCGAGTGCGAGCGATCTCGGCCACCAACCTGCACCTGCGCACGAACCACATCTACGTCAGCTCGGACGACATCAAGGAGACGGGCTACACCTACATTCTGCCGAAGAATGTGCTCAAGAAGTTCGTCACCATCTCGGATCTGCGGGCACAGATTGCCGGCTATCTGTACGGCGTCAGCCCGCCGGACAATCCGCAGGTGAAGGAGATCCGGTGCATTGTGATGCCGCCGCAGTGGGGCACGCATCAGCAGATCAATCTGCCCAGTTCGCTGCCGGCCCACCAGTACCTGAAGGACATGGAACCGCTGGGCTGGATACACACGCAGCCGAACGAGCTGCCGCAGCTGTCGCCCCAGGACATTACGACGCACGCGCGCATCATGTCGGAGAACCCGACCTGGGACGGGGAGAAGACGATCATCATTACGTGCTCGTTCACGCCCGGCTCCTGTTCGCTCACGGCGTACAAGCTGACACCGTCCGGCTACGAGTGGGGCCACAAGAACACGGACAAGGGCAACAATCCGAAGGGCTACCTGCCGTCGCACTACGAGCGCGTGCAGATGCTGCTGTCGAACAAGTTCCTCGGCTTCTTTATGGTACCGGCGCAGGGCAGCTGGAACTACAACTTTATGGGCGTGCGGCACGATCCGAACATGAAGTACGAGCTGCAGCTGGCCAACCCGAAGGAGTTCTACCACGAGATCCACCGTCCGTCGCACTTTTTGCTGTTTTCGAGCCTGGAGGAGGGCGGCGATGGTAACGGGGCCGACCGGGAGGACATGTTTGGTTAAGACGATGGGGATTAGAACGTCGGGTTTAGATTGTGTGTGCGTGTGTGTATGACATTGATACGATAAGGCAAATATGATTAAAGTACGTCAATAAATAACGTTTTACTTACGCTCTTTACAAATACGCAATAAAAAAACGGACTTGTGTTTAAATCAGTACAGTCATATAGTAGGGAGGAGAGATTTGATTGTGTTTGCAAGGAAATTTTGCAAAATATAAATCATTTGTTTTAGAGAAAACTAAATCATGATCGATAACTAAATTGAATTGTAACTGAAATCCATTGATTTAAACATACAGTCTATAATAAATGCCCGAGTACAACAATATATGAATGCGTTACTTCACTGCTTTCTAATTTCCGAAGCTATGCTTAGAAGAACTCTCAAATAAAAAAAAATATTAATACTCAGAAGCATATTAACATTCAGTGCCTTGTGTTCATCAATCTGCGATCTCATCGCAACCTAACATTTGGCAAATGCAAGTCCCATATTGTCTAGTGGTTAGGATATCCGGCTCTCACCCGGAAGGCCCGGGTTCGATTCCCGGTATGGGAAAAGCACTTTTTGTGCTTTACTTGAGTTCAATCAGTTTTTTTCACGACTATCTACGGATGCATTGAAATTCAATGATACAACTTGCAACAAAGGCTAGTTATAACGACATTGAATAATAACTGCTTATTTGACTTAACCCTTCGATAGCTACAAATACCCCACAATCACGATAGACTAATAGAAATAGAAATCAAATACAATCTAGCAATCCCTCCCACATTGTTTCCAGCAACAAATATCCTAAGGGCACATCGTAACACCTCCTTCCCCGTTTAGTATGATCCGTTTACGAAATGGCCAAATCCTCCCCTCGCAATAAAAGAGCGTTCTGATGCTCTAGCACACGTGTTCAGAATAACGAACGCATTCAAGGCTACAACAACCAGCAGTAGGGAGAAAAGATGTTCAAGGATTCGGGATGCAGCAGCCGGACTGCGCATGAGTGGCGCCTTTTGGTGTAAACATTCCCTACCGGCTACCATAACAACGTCGATTCCGGTCAGAATGCCTCCGTACGAATCCTTGCACGGATGAGTCACCATGGTAACGCCCGGTAAATAAACCACACACTGTTGGAGCAAAGTTTGCAGTGCAGCAGCATCTAGTACGTGAGGTTTTTTTGGAGTTGGAGGTTAGCAAAGCTTTTAAGAAGGTGAAAAAAGGTGCAAAAGTGGTTGATTTGGTGGAAATAAAGCATAATTTTGTTTTGTATTTTCTTTTATCTCGTATAGCGCTGTAGGAAATACGCTTTTGAAAGTGGAATTGGTGAGAAGGTTACACCTTTGATTACATAGAGTGCTCAAGTGAGGTTTCCCATTCTCCAATAACAATCATCGACAGACTCAGGTGATGTGTTCCGATGTATCTAACAAAGCTGTTCAGCCATTTCTTCATCCAACAGATCTATCTGCAGCTAAGTAAAAGTGAGCAAATCTTCCAAATCTTACACCCACCATGGAGGACCAACCGAAGGCCGAAGGTGAGGCGGACAAAAAGATTGTCCACGTATACCCACTGGTAAAGGTACGTACGCGGTTTGAGTAGTGTTTTCTTCGGTTTGTATATGTCCGCTTTGCGAATTATTCACCAAGTTTCCTGTACCGTGTGTACTCGGCTGTATCCCTTCTTCTTTAACGTTTGTCCTGTTTCAATCCTGCACCAAAATGCACTCAAAACACACTACCTCACCACCACCAATCTCACACCACGTTGACGGGGCCAGTATTCCGATATGAATGACGATGTCCGAGCCGAGGCGATAGAATTGAGCATTACAGCGTGTGAGAAATACGCACAAAACTACGAGGTAATGAACACTGGATTGCTCTCAGCACAACCAAATTAATTGCTTCCTCCCGAATTTTCCCGCTCCCCCCCCCCACCCTCCACCTAAATCCTGTTCCCACACCCTGATACTCTACATACCGGCCCGTTGTTGTACACAATCCAAAAATTCGTTTCGATTCCCGGTTCCGCCGCAGGTTGCCGCCAAAACGATCAAAGAGCTGATGGACAAAAAGTTTGGCACCTTCTGGCATGTGGTCGTCGGCGAAGGCTTCGGTTACGAGGTGTCGTACGAGACGAAGAACATACTGTACCTGTTTTTCGGTGGCAACTTAGCGATCGTGCTGTGGAAGTGTTCCTAAGCAACCGCTTAGGATCAATGGCGGCATGGTCCATAGTCCAATTGTTTCTAGTATCGTGCAGCAGTAAGCAGCAATGAAGGTTCCCATTTTTTCAAATTCAAGATAAATACAGCCGCTGCTCTTTGATGGCGATTTGTTAAGTAAATGTGTGGCCATATCCCTGTGTAAGTTTCCCGATCCTTATTTTTCCTCCCGTCCAATAATCCTTATCAAAATAATGTAAAAAATTCAAAATTCAAACACAAAAGCGCACATGTGTGTATAAAAGTGTCCCTACCTTGTAAAAAAAAAAACATAAAAAACGATTCTTCTTATTTGCACTACTTTGAACATTGGAAACTGATGATCCTCTGTACATATGCTATTAAGTGTGTGTGTGTGTGTGTTCTTTTTGTATATGTGTAAAAAGAAAACTGTACAGAAAAAAGGTAAAACACAAAACTAATGTACCATAATTGAGGATCGGTTCAAAAATCTGTAAAAATTCCCTTTTAACCCTCCAAAAACGAACCATGTACAGCAAAATAAGCAGGAGAGAAAGGCGTCACGTTTGTAAATGAAGCAAAAGAGCAAGTGTCCCGGGAGATGCAGGGTACAACAACTAGTGGCACCAGCGCTGGCACCCCGGCACCGGCATCCCTGGACAATCGGAAGTTTAGGTGTTTGGTCCCCCTGTGGCCGTGTCGGGTGTTGCCATGCCATGTGCTCCCGCGATGCTTCTCTACCACCCACCCCGTTTCTCACGTTCTGCAATGCTATTCTACTCTAATCTGCGCCTTACAGCGTCATTGTTGTTTTGCGGATCAGTGAATAATGATGAAGATCACACCGAAACTGGAAGTGTGCGTGTGACTTCCCGAGCCTATCTGAACACTGTCTTCGTACCGTACCGTTTCTTCATTCCTTCCGTAGTAGTGGCGTAGATGTGCGTTTTTAAAGGACACACTCACTGTTGGTATTAGCCGTAAGATACTTACCTACATAGTGCACTAATAGTAATTCTTTCTTAAGCACCTAAAATTTAATTAATGGTAAAGCACTTAGCGTACCCACATTTATGAAATCAATGCTGCGCCAGGTTTCAACATGACCCGCACATTATTAAATCTTTTATTTTAGTAACATCATTATCATCATCTTTATCGGTATATCGATTAGAAGCCATTTTTCGTACTATAAATTGCAATAGCTGATAAATACTCTTCCAGTGTGTAATTGTTGCTTCCGATTAGCAGAGCTTTCGAGACTCGATTGAAACACATTCAAACGTTTATCTCTTGTATAATTGCTTCCTATAGTATATGTTAGACAAACGAAGAAAGAAACACTTTTATAAAATCTTTAAACGCTTGAGTTGCTCAGTTTAGTATTTAATAAAACAGAGCTCTTTAATCCCAATTGCCCAATGTTTTTCACATTATTGTCAGATATCTCTGTGTTTCAGGTTTATAGCGTAGGGAAAATAGAAACATAAAAGATCATATAAAATTTATAAAAAAAATCTCATTCAATAGTTAGCTCAACACACACACGAAAACGATCGTGTTCAACTTTAGGCCATACCTTTTCTTGCCGTCTAATTGTGCGTATTCGTTGTAAAAGTAGATACATTGTGAAATTGATTATTATGACTTTGCAAACGAGTGTCCCGTTTCATCTGCTTGCAACAAGAAAAATATAAGAAAATAATGGTTCACTAGTAACAACTGGGTTCACTGGTCCTGTGTTCGTTTGGCACTTTCGGGATGGAGGCTAATCAGCATCGGCTGGGTGCTTACCGGCAATAAAACTAGAAATAACAAATATTGCAAAAAAAAAAGAAACGCTCAAAGCTGCGCAGCTTTGGCGAAAATACAAAAGGACTTGCGCACACGTCCTTGCTAGAGAAATGGCTACGAATACTGTACGGGTTTTGACTTCGGAACGGGCTGTCGCTGTTGGTTCGGTGGCTACGCGCTGGGTTTGGCTGGGTTGCGTTGGATTACATTAGCTGCCGTCTGAGTAAGTTAGTGTAAGTTATTTAAACGGAAAATGGTGCTAGCTAGAAATTGTTCCCTTTTTCGATTAACCAAACTACCAAACGGGGAATTGAAACCAGGTGCATAGAATAGACATTGTCGAAAATAACCAAAGCTAATACAGTGCTAAACCACCTCTACGCCTGCTGCAGATGAGTAATGAGCATTTTGGTGGACATTGCCAGATCGTACGCGCAGCCACGCACCTGTTCCATGCTTTGCTGAATACTTTCCGCCAACGGTTTGGCTGCACCGGCCACCCCGGCACCACCACCACCGTTTGGTACAGTGCCGGCGCCGCCGGTTCCGGCCGCCGTCGCCACCATACCTTCCGCTGCCAAACATTGCTGCAGCCGGGCACACTCCGCCTGGATCAGGTTGCCGTGAAAGTTGAGCTGCTGCAGGGCACCGCGGAGCGATTCGCTCGCAATGATCGAGGCGGGAAACAGGGCCATCAAATCAACGACCGCCAGCCGTATCCGTTCCGCCGACGGGACGAACGCTTCCCGCTGGGAAAGATCTTTCATCGCAGCGAACAGATCCTTGATGCGGCGCGCTACTACATCGGTGCGGCGTTTCACCTCCTCGAAGGAGGGAAGCTGACCGGCACCGGTACCACCGTTCACATTCGTGCCATTGCCCGGGTCCATGCTGGCGCTGGCACCAGCCGGAGCCATCGAGTAAAGGCTCTGCGTGATCGGTGGTCGGCTTTCGTCACGTGGCGTCTGGCGCGTTTCGTACATACTGACGGGTCGTTTGGCGTAGGCGGCGGCTGCCGCGGCGGCCGCCTGCCGTGCTTCCTGGTCCCGTTCCGGGGAGCTTTCGCTGGCGCCGCCGGAACCGTTCAGATGCGAATCGATGCGTCTGCAAAGATAAAAAAGAGGCGTTAATGGATTATTCTTTGGAGGGAATAATGTCAACGGCACAACACTTACAGCTGCACATCGTGATCCTTTGTGTCGATGGTCGACTTTAGCTGATTGTTTTCCGAGGCCAGCTTCTGTATCATGCTGCGCAGCTCGTGTATTGTCAGCTCTTGGTCCTGTATTCGCTGGCGCAACGTTTCCACCTCCACGTTGGAAACGGCTGCCGGGGATGATTTGTTCACAAGGGCCTGGCAGGACAGGAGGGGTAGGACAGGTGGAGATGACGATGAACGGGAAAAATGGGGTGTGAATTGAAGCAATAAGGATACAGTATTTCGCATTCGATTTAACTCTCTTTATCATTGTTATGTTTTTAAGAGTGTTAGTAATAGAATTAAACTTACGCATAGTACACAATAGGCCGGACGAGAACTACATACACACGGCCGGACGATACAGAGAACTTCTTGCAACATCAAAAAAAAAAACATGCATAGGGGAAAGATAGATGACACGAATATACACACGACGAATGAAGAACGACGGTAGGAGTGGGCAAAATGTTAGTATTAGGCGCAAATTGCGATCGCAAAACCGTTTATTAGTTCAGTTAGTGTTTGCTGTTTCATGGGAATCGTTTTCCATGGCTTTTGCTACAGTACGGACGGATGATCTGTGTGTCGTTGTTTTATTCCTTGGTTAACTGCACAGAAACCACATACAACTTTCGATACATTGGCTTGTGTTAACGTTGCTGCTTAACAACACGTATGTAAATCATAGCACTAAATGAGCTGAGATGGCACAATGAGAACAGTTCTATCGTTTAGATGTTTTCCAAAACATGAAACATGAGCATTGTTAGTGTGATAGTGTAAATAGAAACAAACACCTATAGTAACGAATGAATGATTAAGTGTACCGATACAATGCAAACAGAGTACAGAGAGCACATGTAACACATCTAAGCACCGCGCGAAACCGATCATCCCACATATATATGTATGCTACATGTTTTAGCACAACGTTCTCCTGCTCTACAAAAGCTATCCTTATTTCCCACACCCACCCACTTCGTTGAGTTTGACTTCAGCGTTTGTTTTACGTTAATATCACAATGCGTTAGTTAATGGTTAGTGTTAGTGGCGGATGCGTAAAATTTTGGCTAAACTACCGGCTACCGGTTGTAACGATATTTTCCTTGTTCGTTTTGTGGTAACACACACACACACACCCCCCCAACGCGGAGATCCCTCCCTCCACCCGGAAGCCATTCACCCGAAGCTGTTGTTATGATTGAGTACGGACTTTTTCTGGCGCATTAGGAGCTTTACCTGTTGCGCTACCGGCGCCAGCGCAGCGTAATCATCGTCGGACGCGACCGCATCGTACAGCGGCTCATCGTCGGAGAGATTGGAATCGCGGATGCCACCACCAACACCGGCCGCCCCGGGTGCTAGGGCGGCCGCTTTCAGCTGTGCCAAACCGGCCGGCAACGGCCCATCCATGGGACGCAGGTTGGCCATATTCTGACGCCGGTGTGCATCGAGCAGGACGTCCATCAGCAGGCCGGCAAACTCCTGCTGGCTAAAGCGAGCCAACTTTTGGCGACCCTGTGAGCAACAATAAAACCGGGGAATGCTCCTCGTGTGTTAGCTGAATGTAAGTGTCGGCGTTCCTCCGACACGTGGACGACATACCTGATTTCGTGTGGCACTGAGGTGAGGATTCGTGGGCAGAAACGGCACCGCGCCAGAGTCGGGATTGAGTGTACTCGTCGCCCAGATGGCTTCCGTTTCGCGGCGGTCCACCTCGTCGTACAGATCCATTACCAGCTCCTCGAACATCCGGTTCGGCACGAGCTGCAGCTTGCCGCGTGCAATCTTGAGCTGTTCGCTCATTTCCTTCTTCGACTGGCCCGGGATTAGCAGATGCTGTCCAGACTGTTCAGCCGGGGGAAAAAAAGAAATTGTTTACTAAATGCACAAAATACACAACATTTATTTAACAAAAACTTACCGCATGGTTGGGCTTTTTGCCAATCAGAAAGAACGTGAGCCGATCCGTCACCTCGTACATGACCTCTAGCAGCCGTTCCGCGATGACGCTCTGCTTCGCCTGCCGGGCCAGCTCGAGCGGCGTGTTGCCCTGTGCGTCCAGCGCATTCACATCCGCACCGTACACCAGCAACAGCTCGATCTGCGACAGCTGCCCCGACTTGACGGCCACATGCAGCGGCGTCGAGCCCTTGTCCTCGTGGTAAAAGTTTGGATCCGCTCCCTGCACAAGCAGCCGGAGGGACGTTTCCAGATTGCCGGCCCGCACGCTGGCGTGCAGCTGCTTGCTCAGCTCCAGCTCCAAGCTGCTTCCCTCCTCCGCCTGAAACGTCGGCTTCAGCACGTACGCCAGCTGGACGTGCTTGGCGCGGATAAAGTCCGCCTTGGTCGGGTGTACCGCATCCTTGGGCGCGGGTTTGCGCTTCAGGCTCTTCGGTGCGGCCGAATCGAGCAGCAGATGCTCCCACACACTATTGGCACCGTGCGCATTGAGCTGGTTGACAAAGTTCAGCACGGACGGTTGCCAGCTGCCCTGGCGCAGGGATTTCACCTGCGAGATGTGTCGGCCGAGGCTGCGGTGAACCGAGCAGCAGTCGGCACAGAGAAGAATACCACGGTTGATCGAGGCCCAGGATGGATCTGGAAATGGGCAAGGGGTGGAAAACGAAGCGGTGAGCGTAAGCTTACAAACCGAGGGAATGGTGACCACCTACCGGCACTCCCGCAGTCCCCGCAAACGTCCGTTTGTATGCGCGATTTAGCACGTGACATGGTGTTTGTGCGTTGCCCGGCCAATCGGCTCCTTTTAGTCACAGATGCTTCTAAATACTGTTTACTTATCAAATTGTCGCTTCGAAATGCGCCACACTCTGGCGAACACACTGGTCGTGGGGGCGAACCGTTATTTCACCGTCACGGCCGCGATCAGTAGGCCAAGCAGCAGAGGGTGCACCACACACAAACACGCACACACATAGACAAACTCACGTATGGGTTCCCCGGGGTGATGGTTGGCGCTTCCCTGTGGCACGACGACAAAACCCGTTTTCAAGAAAAACTCCCGCACGCAGGGTCACCCTTGGCAGGAAAATGCAGCCTCGCCGTCAGCAGCAAAAACAGGTTGCCGAGGAAAACCAGACCCTACACACACGGTCATCAGATCAGGGCAACTGGGATGCTGGGTGTAGCACG
>KI920856.1:0-21006 GCA_000473525.2 Anopheles melas | reverse complement strand
GAAATCAGAATTGGCTTCCAAACGGGGTCGGTTTCGGCTTCTTTATAGGAATAGGCGTTTGGGTCCAATGATGCTACGTATTGATAGCGGCAAAGAAAATCAAAATTAACTTGTAATGCATCTATTCACATGGAGATTTCCGGACTTAGTTGGCTTCCTACACTTCTTATTTCAATTCAAAAACTAATTCTCATTCCAGAGCAAATTCCATTTCTGGAGTCAAGCCTGATTCCGTTACCGGGGGAAATTGCGATTCCAAGGTCGGTTCCGATTCCGGAGACGATTCTGATTCCGGATCCGATTCTGATCCTGGAATCGATTCAGGAACCAACTCCGGAATCGGTTCCGGATTCAACTCCGGAATCGGCCCTGGATCCAACTCCGGAATCGGCTTCGGATTCAACTCCGGAATCGGCTCCGTATTCAAAGCCAGAATCGGCTCCGGTACCAACTCTGGAATCGGCTCTGGAATCGGTTCCGGAACCAACTCCGGAAACGGATCCGGAACCAACTCCGGAATAGGCTTCCGAATCGACTTTGGAATTGGAGTCGATTCCAGCATCGGAATCGGCTCCGGAATTGATTCCGAACACGGAATCGGAATCGGTTAGGTCTGATTCCGAGATCCCACCACTAATACATTTGCCTCATTGTTGTGTCGTTTTATGTAGCTCTTCACCGGTTACTATGACTGTTAAAATTTGATACACAATTTTTAATATTTAATGTTGTTTTTTTTCAATAATTCTTAAAATTTTTACTTTTTAAGTACTCACATGGCTAACTTATGTTTTACTATCTTAAGTTGTTAAACATTTTGTTAGTTTTTATTATAAACAAGAAGTCTTTATTGTAATTATTATTTATTGCATTTTTTAAATGTTTTATTAAATATGTAAAATCAACTTTTAAAATCCTTTTTTCAAATACTGAGATCATAGCTGAGAGCAGCTTTAGACATTTGAACCAAACAAGCCTTACATCTTTAAACTTCCCTGCTCTTTCCATTGTTAAGGCCCCAAGCCTATCATAAGCAAACATTTATACGATTTGTCACACTTCCAATCAAAAAGGTATGAAACATGACAACACATGTTCATACTATCATTTCAATTACAATCTCCCCCCGCTTCCAACCAACCGAACGACCCTTTGCCGTACTACCGAGAAAAAAAAAAGCAAAAAGCAAATGGTAATGGTAGTCTTTTACACACCGAAATTGACGTATCACATCCGCTATCAAATTTGTATTAGTTTGTCACAAAGCACTACTCACAGTTCGGCAGCTTCACCGTACTGCTGAGCTAGCAACAGTGTGTGGGTGTAGCGCGTTATCATTATTGTATCGTTCACACCGACCCCGGCGTACGATAACGAACGAGAGCTGCCAGAGAGGGAAAAAGGGGCACACACATGCGCAACGAAAACACGGATAAAATAAAACCGTTCTCTACACGATAACGAGACGAGATGATGTTGATCTTGATAATGATGATGATAGGGAGCACCGACGAACTGGAAGCAAGCATGTAGATGAAGGTAAACATTTCACTCTTCGCAAAACGTCAGCCAGTCAGCTTTCTAAGAGTTTTTCTCCGCATTTCTTTTTTGCTGTCGTTGTCTTTTCTTTTTTTTAATCGAAAGCCAAGAAAAGCTGATCAACGGGTTGGTGTACGACACGGTAGCACAGGCAGCAGCGTGGGTACGGCATACCCATCGACAAACACATTCCGATCGTTCGTTCGTTATATGGACCGGAAAATGATGATGATGATTTTTATTGTGTTAGACTGGTTCAGCTTTCCGTTGGCAGTATCCTTTGCTGCTAGCATCATGATCATATCTTGGATACGTTTTGTGTGTGTGTGTGTGTGTGTGTCCTTTCTTATCGTCCTTTTGTGGAGCAAAGGATACGGCAAAGCATGTTGTTCCACCGGCTGGACATTCACAATTGGACACTTGAATCTTCCGGAGCTTCTGGCGCGAGCATGCACAACACACCGATGTCCAGTTGGTTAGGAGAACCGTTCCATCTCATCGATATATTGTTTTGGGTCATTGTACATGTGAGATATCCAAACAAAGGCAACCTGGTGAGTGGGTTGGGTTGCAGGAAGCAAAAATGCCTTTCCAATGACATGTTCACTTTTCCATCATCCCCATCAAACTTGGGAATCATATCCAAAATAAGGGGGCGGGAAATACGAAAGATAAATGCTGAAAAGGATGGTCGACCACCCGAGTTTTGTCCGTTTCCATTTTTATCCCATTTCCACCCGGAATTGGATTTACGGGACACAGACGAACTGCGAATGCGAGGGCAACATTTGCCTCTCCCACTTCCAATTTCCAACTCAAACTCTCTCTCGCTCTTTTCGGTAGACATTCGATTTGTGTATCCCATTTGGGAAATCTTCCCATGTTCAGTTTTCTTTTTTGTTGTTGTCTTACCTCGCCCAAACAAACCCAAACAGTTCACCTTTTACTTCTGCACGTTTTCTGATGACGCTGAAGATGGGCATCGCTCTTCACCGGAAACCCCTTTGACGTCAAAAACAGTGACGTTGGGTCCATCGCGTATGTAGAATTTGCCTCAACTTGATGCAAAGCACAAAAACAGATCCCAGTTCCAGTATCATCATTTCAACGGACCCGGGGGGAATTCAGACTGCCAGGGGTTTTTTTTCTTTCTTTTGGTCTCCAGTGATGTGTTGACGTTGCAGTTTTACATGGTTTGTATTTTTGGGGGAAAAAAGCTTACGGAAGTTTAAAAAAGGGATGAAGGAATTACCAAAAAATATTAACAAGCTTTGGTCAAGCGAAGACATTGTGCTTGAAAGCAGGATGGAAAAACGACATCACTGAAAGAAGAACAACGGCTAGGTAAAATACTGAGAATGTTCTGAAAAGTGGACTAGGGTTAAAAACCAATCATTCGAACAGAAAGCTACCACTCAAAATTGCCTACCAATTGGCAACGGACTCTTGAACTAATTATGTCCCACATTGCCGGAAAAATTGAATTAACTACCCAATGTTCAGTCTCCATCACTGTAGACCACTCAGTTTTTAATGTTTGCAGGTTGCACTCCATTTGGCATATAGTAATTAAATTCCCCCTGTCGCACGATGCATCACAGTGCAGGCGAAAGGTTTCGACGCAGGATGTTTGCTTTCAGTGATTATCGATTAATCGAATTTAATGAGTAATCCCATTCGATCCGGATGCAGGTCCAGCATGTGTCATCGATATGAATGCTCCATTGAGCTTTTCTAGGAGGCGAGGAGCCAGCAATTTAGCTTGTGCTGCAAAGGAATAGTGTCGCACAGCCAGTACGACACTCGTACGTAGTATTCCTACCCGTTGGTACCGATGTACCGATTGCTTGTCGTCGTTTGCCGTTTCGGTTGAATTCAACTAACCAGTCCTTGAGGCGACTGCACTGCCGTACAAGACGTCGCAGGCCGACGGTGGCTGCTGAAACGGGGTACGAGACGAGTGGCTTCAGCACGATGTTGAGGCTGCTCATGATGATGATGATGATGATCGAGCTATGTGCCCTTTTGCATGACCAACATAAGATTGTTAACGAATGTTGACTGCATTGCTTCCTCCGAATGTGGTTGACGGCATGGTGGTACGGGGATCGGACGATTAGGACGATTTCTGCCATTGAATAGCATACATTCCCGTACTGTACGGGGGCTTGCAGGATGCAGGATTGGGTGTGTGACGATTATGTTGTTCGTAAATATCACCTCTCGTTATGTCGTTTGTTTAGCATGCGGATGACGTTCCACTTGAACGATTTGCTCAACTGGGCTTCAGATAGGGGTAAAAGGGATCAGAGCAGATCCTTTGTAGGACAGTGGAATACTCAATTGCATCGTGGAAAGGTATTTTTATAGTACCATTCAGTACAGAAAACAATTCTATCACACGATGGAATGATTCGGAAGAAAAACTAAAATAAAACTATCAATTATCCTAAGAATTACGATTTATTTTTGTTAGCTCGGTGACCATCAATTTTGTATATTATATTTTAATGTTTAAATTAGTTATTTAAAGTTTCAATAGTTTTGTAATTTGTATATATAAACTCATTTGTATGACTGTTGCTAAACTTTACACTGCAAATAAAACAGAATTAATCTCTATATTGGTGCCGTGACCAGGAATATGTTGTACATTTCAAGTCAAACCCTGTTTACTAGCGTTGGGACTACAAAGGGCTAACAATTTATGTCTTCATACCAAACACTTCTACATTAAATCTGCCCAATTCCAAGGTGTTCAAAACACATAATGCGTCTCTTTGCCGTAATCACGCTACCTTATCACGTCACCTGCAACCCACCTGACACAACCGGCAACCTACGAGGATACGGAGCGTACGGAGCTGATTATCGAAGCAGTACATACATAACCGAACCGCTGTTACCTGCATCTTATCTGATCGACTCCTGGCCAATCTCGCTGACCTTCCACTACCTTTGCGCCCCGTTTGGTAGCACCATAGGGGTGGCCGCCGGGACCCCCCCAGTCGACACGGTCGGCCATCGATCGAACGAGGAGAAGCTTTTGTTGTTCCCGGTCGGTTAGCATTGTTCCGTTGTCGTAGTATTTCAACGCCCTTCCTTCGCTGCGGTTGCCGAAGTGTTTGGCGTTGTGAAGTCGTCGCCGTCGCTATACTACGCCGTCTATCGTACAGGCACAACAACGACAACAAATGCCCATCGCCTGGTGCAGATACGGGATGGCGAGGAAACGGAACCTTCGCATATTTATGTTTATTTTATGCTCACCTCAACCTTCCGCTCATATATCCTTTCTCACATGGCGCACACGTTCTATGCGGTGCAGTAGTGCAGCACCATTCGGTCTAGTGGGCCGCGTTACCAACCCAACGCTATAGAGGAAGCGTTATGCTCGATTGCATTTCGGCTGCGGCTGCTACCGAGGTTTTCTCCGTCTCCATCCGTGGCCGTCTTCTGGTTCGCGTTGCCAGACATAAAATGATATTACTTTCCGCCCGCGATCTAGCGTTTTGGACGGGGCGGGTGGAATTACAGCAACTACATCGCCCGGCCGTAGGGATGGTGGGTAGGCAACATTACCACCTCATCGTCAGGCCACGGGCGCCTACCGGTTGCCGGTTGGTTCGCCATTTTATTGTAGTGTTATTGCTGTTTGAAAAATTTCTCAAACCAGCTCTCCCCAAACGTCTGGCCAGACCGCCAGGTTCAAACGACATTGCTGGCGGTAGTGGGGAGGGGTGAAACAAAAAACCCCCGGCAAAGGTGGGAAGCGATGAAGTGCAGTGGCGTTTGATGCTGGTAACTTTTATGGTGGTTTCGTTCTGCTGGAATTGCACTTCCGGTGATCGATACGCGCCAAACGTTCAACGATTTGGAACGAGGGCCGCGCGGAGGGTCAACGATTGCTATTTTGAAAATTATAACTTCGATCTATTATTATCTCTGGTGATTGTAGTTTTGTTTTGTTATTTTTCTCTGTCTCACTCACACACACACACACACACACACACACACTCTTTCAGTGCCCAGGGCTGGGGAACAGAATGGTTTTATTTTGATTGGAATTCGATAAACTATTGCCGTAATAGAAGGCGGGAAACACGAACGGGAACTCATACGAGCGTGCAATGAAGTGCGGGAACAGTCGTCATGGCAGCAAAAAAGGTAATTGGATGAAGCTGCCTGCTATCTGGTGTGCCATAAACATTGAGCAGCTATAAACAGCTCAGCCTGTTTTAATTGATGGTTGAAATAAAGGAACACATTTATCCAAGGCATTGAGTGGATACAAAAAAGATGCTGGTAAAATATATTTAATGGATCTTTGATAACTTTCTAGGTAAATGTTATGAATTCCGTATTTTGTGTAAAAAATGACTTGTTTATAAAGAGTTTTCTTATTAAAAATAAATATCAAAGCTTCTTCAAAGTATCGCTCCAATTGGGCCTGCTTGCTAATTACGATTAAACTCAAATAATTTAAACAAAACCCTTCCTCCTCGGCGCACACTGCACACAGAAATTCTCTTTGAATTGTTGGTTGTAGAAGCGGCAGCTCGCTTCAGCAGCAAGGATTAGTTTCAGTTTACTTTAGCCATTTTTCAACCTCAACCCTCCGGAATTCAGTGCAGTTAATTGACGAACTGGATCGTCAGAATTTCGAGCGTAATTAATTAACATCGTTAAGCGGTGTCTGCGTGTCGGCAACCGTCAAAGTATGACGCCGTCTGTCTCAAACTGTTTTATTTTTATTTTTTAGGCAGCTATAGCTGCTTTCCCAATACGTCAGATTTTGACCATCATACCGCTCTCCCTCTCTTGTCGAAATATTTTTTTATGCAGAAATAAATTCACATTTTCCGTACTGAAAGTCGTACCCGTTTCACCCCAATACTAAAACTTTTAATCCCGCCGAGCCTGTTTTTTTCTCTCTCTCTCTCTCTCATGCGCGGACTGGACAAATTTTCCAGTTCGTTAGAAATCGGTTCGAGAAATGAATGATGATGCTGCGGGACCGAGGAAGCAAAACTTCAAAAACAAGACTTATCATAGCCACAGCACCACAGTGTTATGCATTACTTTTTTGTATTATTTTTGGTTTGTTATGTGTTTAAATTTCATAACTGACATCGAGAGCGGGTTAGTGGGAGAGAGTTTTTTGTGTTACTGCCACCGCATTTCATGCTTTGTATGAAAAATGCATTTGACATCTGATTGAGTTGGCGCGGCATTCTAGCGCTACATACATCGCACCAAATTCGGCAGCGTTGTATTTGCTGTGTCCTGCACCAGTGATCGTTTCCTAAATCATGTACAGCTGAAGCCTTTTTTGTCTTTTGATTTAGTGCATCAACTCCACCATTTGGACATTCAACCCTTTGTCGGAAGGAGCGAAATTCATTTCATAAGCCCGTTTGGGATGAAAAATTCGCACAACCACAGCAGCAAAGCAATGGATTACAATGCTTTAAGCTGCATGGCTTTGATTGTATTTTAAGCTGCAAAGGTGGCTTACTGATGCTGTCGGATTTCACGTGACCGGTTTGCTGAATGCCCGACTAAGCTTTTATACCCTATGCATGTTGCCTGTCAACGTGGATTACAAGTGCATTACATTGTTTTCTAAACGCACTTTACGTCACCGGTGCACGCGTTTGTGTAAGGCGAGAATTTATCTTTTTTTAATACTGTTCTGTTTTGAAGTAAGCAAAAACAATCATTTATTTATGATTTAGCTAACAGTTTGGGCTTCAGATAAGCATGTGAAGTAAGGCTATTATTAAGTTATTTGTGTATTAGGTTAGTTAAAACTACTAAACATTTTGGCATACATTCATTTTAGATCAGGATGAGCTCCATGGTATGAGAATGCCTTTAATAATAAAGTATTTAAAGACGCCTGAAAGTATGCAAATCACATCGCAGATCATTGCTTTTAAAAACTAAAGCAAAGGACGTTTAACCATTTTAACCACCAATGAAACTGAAATAAAATTGAACAATTCAATATGGTTTGTGCCATTTTTTTCAAACATCCAAATCACAATTTAAAACTCAAAATAACACGCACAAAAGAACACGCATAAAAAAAATAAATATAATCAATATCTGATTGCCATCGTTTACTAAATCATACCATGCTAGCCAGCAATCCTACAATCCCATACACCGTCCATCACCATCCCCCAAACCGTGCTCCACCACCGGCTCACCCTCATTTGTCGGCGAGGTGCGCACGCGGTGACTTTTCCATGTTTTATGACCATAGTTTTTCACTGCTTTTTAATGCCGCCTGCCGTCGCCTCGCTCTGGTTTTTTTGTGTGCTTTTATTTTTATTTCTTTCTGTTGTTGCGGCTGCAATGAGGGTTATTGAGGTGGTTTTTTGTATGCATTTTTTAATGCCCGTGCGATCGCTTTTCAATCTCACCACAGTGAGGGTAAAATTGGGTGCATTGTTAGCCACATCTGACCATGCGAGTGTTAAACTATGACGGGATATGTGTGTTCCGATCATACAAAAAAAACATTACCCAAAACGAGTGAAGGCTGGCTCAGTTGAACGATTGTAAACAGCAAACGAAGCAAACTGTGGGCAGTGGTGTGAAAAATCAGGAGCATATTACACACACACACACACACACACACACACACACACACAAAACGGTCAAAACAAATGAGAAATCATTTTCATAACGGTATGCGCTGGCACCGAACCCTACCGCGACCATATCCCAATGGGTTTTCATACATATCATACCACATCCCTCCGGCTTGCGCACAGTTTTAATCTTCTACCAGTCAACCCAGCAGGGAATGGTTGGAATTAATAAATTGGACTCATTTTTATGCAACCCCTTCCTTCGCCATCTCATCAGCCCTCCGGTATGAGAAGGATTTATTGTTTTGTATTGTTGATTTTTTTTTATTTCAACCCGCGACTGCAAATACCCAGCTTTAATCAATTACCGAGCCACCGATTTGAGGCACTTAATCGAGAAATGTTTGCAAAACCGGAAGCATTTGTTCACACCCGCACCGGTCGTGCACCGTGGTCGTGGTGATGTTGCCGGCGGTGGTGTAGCATAATTGATTCCGCTTATTAATTGATAATGCCATGCCGGTTAACGCGTGACGGCGGTTTGTGAGCGCGTGAGCGAGTGCACTCAACGTCCTCGAAGTTCGCTGAGAGGTTTAGAACGCTTCCTACATTGCCAGCTGTGGTTTACAAGTTAATCGGATTTTTCACACGCCTGAATGGTGCTTTAAGCCGTCATAAGCCTAGTGTCATCAAACGGGAGGGCTTAAAAAGCACATCGGAAATCGAATCATCGGGTTGCTCATATATTTTTGGATTCACACGTCTGATTTGTCTGATTTTGTTGCAATTGCTGTGACATGGTATGTAGTTTTTTTCAATCGTTGAGTTAAATTTTTTCGCATTTGATCGGCATTTGATTTGTGTTGAGTTGTTAATTCATAAATGATGATGACATTGTTTACATTTATCCGACGTGAATATTTATACAATCCCGGCAAAATGGATACAAAATAGGACTGTTAGTCATGAATTCTATTCATGTTTATAGTATTGTCTTCGACATGTATTTCAAGTCTCTAGCATGTTAGATTTATTGAATCATAGTTAAGTTTTTTTTTAATAAAAACCTTTATTTAATATAGGCTTCTTGTAGTAAACCTGAAATAGAACAGAATGGAAGGAGTGTGGTATTGAGAGGCCGAAGAAAGAGAATAAAACCTTTGGCTTATGCGCTATGCGATACAGTTTATAATTCACAAATCTCACAACAACACAATAAAGCTCGGTATTAGTTAAGTGTATTGGGACTTGCTTCTCGATGAAAGTGTTCAAATATTGAATTTCGATTCTCCTAAGAATAGTGTTTGATGATACAGGGAGCGGTAAGAAGTCTTACGAAAAATATAAAACAATATTTATGTTTTATCAATCATTCATTTTTTAATGCCTAGAAATACGTTAAGGATATTACAACACATTAAACATAGATGAAAAAAGTATCTATTACGTGTACTACATCGAAAAGTTTTGAAATTGCCTCCTCAACTTTTGTTTCTCATGCATTCTTGCACCATCACAAAATTCGTCTCACTGTCCACCGTTTGAAATAAGTGCAGCTGCTCCAGAAGTACAAATGCTGTCATCAACAGGGAAATAGTAGTCACCACAACCATAACCCAATAGTAGACCCTATCCACACTCGGCACCGTAGCCAAATCTGTGCGCTCCTTTCGCTTACAGAATAAGAATTGTTTGCTTGGGGTACAATTGCATCTGGCGTCCAGCGAGAAACCTTGCGTGACATTGAGGTACGTAATTTTTGAAATCGTCGCAGGCAGCAGAACCTCCCGGGTGTACTTTACAATCGCATACTGTATACTCTCCTTCAGGTTGAGCGTTCGTACCAGCACCATCAGTGCGTTAGCACGCGACAACGTTGTCGCATTGCTCTGGCAGCCGTGCAGCAGCAGATAGTCGGTGTAGTCCGTGCTGGCGATGCCGGATCTTCGCAGCCGCCTTGATTTTCTGCAACCGTAACGTTCGGGATAGAAGATGCGCTTGTTGGGCAGGAACTCGAACTGAAAATCCCACCACAACCGGCTGTCTACGTGCGTAGCGCATCCGTAGTGGAGAATGAGCCGCCGTATGATGTGATTGTACTTGGTAATTACGCGCAGACAGCGCAGCTCCACGTACGGACTTACGAAGGGATGCAGATGATTGTCACTGTGGCGTAGATAGGCCAGCGGTATCCATAGGCCCTCGCGAATCCTGTCAAGCTGTATTGTTTTATTCGCGTTTGGAAAGGTGCATCGCCGGTTCGCTTCCCAGCTGCTGGATTTGACCGCATTAGATATCTTTATTTTGATTTGGTCAAATATGTTCGGCACCTCCGCTTCGTCCTGGTATTCCTCGGTGATTATGCTTTCCAACCGTAAGCGACAGTTGGCTTCTTGTACTATCAATTCAACTACGACAGAAAGTAACAAAACTGTGCGCCACCACGACATCTTAATCGCTGCGATTGTTATCGGCGTACTTTTTCCGGCCGCTCAAGAAAGGTCGCCGAGCGGTACTGGCCGCTCCGGTGGCCGTTGACCATCGAGACAGTCACGGTTTTGGGTTCGATCATAAAGTGGCCCCTTCCGCTTATCACCCATTAGCAACGCAAAATGCTACACAGTAGTGAACAATGCCGGTTCTTTCAACGTCGGTAGCAGTAAGCAACTCCTTTCATGCGGATTAACCATTCAATCGGACGGTCGGATAGGTTCGTCAGGGCTACGCGTGCACGAGATGGCCGCCGGTCACGAGGGCATTAAAATCGAATTATTTTCTCATTTTCGGGCTTCATTCGATAATAATTACCCCTTGATGTCCCGGGGAAGGAGGGCTCGCTGCATCGTCCTGACAACAAAGAAATGATTTCTGCCCGTTGGATACAGACAGGAGATGTTTAAAGGTTCAATTTTGCGGTCGGTTCGATGGTGGTGTATGAAAGAAAGTAAGTGTGCAAAGCGGAAATGAATAGTTTGCTACTTTTGAGGCACGCATTGCAAAAATAAAAATATTCTCATTGAACTAGGGTGAAACTCATTGAAAGCAATTAAACAAATTGTATACGAATAAAATAAAGCTGAAGAATTACTGATGTCGGTTAAGTAAAATACAATTTGATTCTTAAACTCCTTTTCATGTCACGAATAAATCAATTTTTTAGATTCGAAGGCCTTAAGACACCATATGTATGATATGTTTATATGATTGGGGGCGGTCCCGTGGTACAGTCGTCAACTCTAACGACTCAATATCATGAAACCGTTCTGGGTTCATGCCTAGAATGGACCGTCTCCCCTTAGCAAGGATTGACTATCCGGCAGCGTGGTAATGAATTAAGCCTCGAAAGCCTGTATAGGCCGGTATGTCCGCGTAGGGACGTTACGCCAAATAGAAGAAGAAGATGTATGATATAGTAGCAAGGACTGACTATCATGTATAGACCGGCATGTCCTTGTAGGTCGTTACGCCAAATAGAAGAAGATTTATGATACAGATGTTTATGGCTTACGTTCAGTGTATACTTTAATGGATTTTGAGTTTAAATTGATTTCCAAGGTCAGTTAGTCTATTCGACAGATATATCGGCTTCAACAAGGCCAAATATGAATCTCAAACTCTATTCTTCTTCACGTACCAAGGGCTGACAATTAGGCTATTTCATAATAATAAATCTCGGAAGCTTGTACTGAGAATATAATATTAGACCCGTTTGAGATATAATTTAATTCTAGAAAATCTAATACATCAATGAGAGTTCAGCTTCAAAATATTCGACTTTTTTTTTGTTCTTCCACTAAATTCTTTAGTACATTTTACAGTCCTTAACATAAAATATCCTTAATATCATATGAATTGAATTCATTGAAAGTTTATCAGTTCGTTTTAGCAAGAAACACGTGTGATAATGTTAACATTAAACAAACGTCATCGTTTCCTACACAAATAACATCATCCTATATCAACAATGTACATTTGACCGTAGACGTTGTGTACATGAATCACGGCTGCGTTTTATTGCATACGCAATAATTCCTAGCAAAGCCTGTATGGAGAGCTGATACAAACATACATTCCACTCACATTTCGGTCTTCCCCCAGCAAGCTGGTCAATGAAATTAAAGCCCCCCCTGTTTTTAGTGTTCCCAACACCGACCAAACATGGACGTTGGACATCTGGGTAGCGTTTCATTCTCACTTCATCGACACTTAAACTGCCTCATCATACCACCCCAAACCCCAACCTCGTTCGGTCTTTCATCACCATTCCGATTCGCGGGTGAACGATGAGATGGTAAGATTTTTCACTTAACGACCGTGTTCGACATGACCGCAGTCTCGTGTAAAGGCGTAGAGCTCATGTGAGAAGTCGCTCTTCACTCTTTTGAGATCCTTGCCGGGGGGGGGGGGGGGGGGGGGGGGTTGATGGGATGCTTTTTTACGGCTTCTTGTAGTTGGTTTTTTTTTGTCGTGCCGTTGGATAAATTTATGCTGTCTCATACCACATTCAGCCCCCGTGTGACAAGGATCAGTAAGGCTAAGAAAGGTTAGCTTCTTTCCAACACCGAGGGTATGATTTACGCTTTATGATGTGCGTTCGTGCGTTACACTTTCGCTTCACCTTTTTACACTCTTGTTTCGAAGTTTTTTGTTTACGTATGGTGGAGTGGTTGCATGGAGTCATAACGATATCCTTCTCCACCACCACAACAACAATAACGCAGGAACAACACTGAACAACTCTGCTAAACGAGCGGTGAAAATAAAGAAATGCAATAAAGCAATCTAAAGTCCGCTTTTCTACGGCTCATCCCTTCTCTCCCCAACGTGACGAGTCATAAAGTGGGATTTTCACAGCACAGGATGGATGAGAGCTTCACTTCACTGTCGCACTCGCATATGCAATAAAACCTAGGAACCTAGAAAGGAAGCTTTTTGCCGAGTCCTTTCTTTGCGAGCGGCGTCTTTAAGAAGGCACGTATTGTAGGGGAATGGTTTTTTTTTATGTTTAATTTTTCAATAGCTCACTTGGGAGTGCTGCGAAGAGTTGGACCATCCCTGCAGTACATCACGAAGTGAGGATAGAAAGAGAATGATTTTTTCCCCTTTTTGCAATTGAATGGTGTGAACGTGAGATAATTATGGATGGATTATTATTTGTTCGCAAATGCATCATTGACCTTTATGTGATAAGTAAAACAGGGAAGAATGAGTGCGTTAGGAGAAATAGGATTATTGATTGAAGAATATGCAGAATGTTAGAGTATTTCAATGAACTTAAAGGTGTACCTAAACCAGCTAAGTAATGCTAATGAACCACTGCTAAGACGCTATTCTTCTCGTGTTATTGTCCTTGTTGGCATCTCATTCCTTAGTGAGTCAATCCCTGGCTGGGTGAAAGTGTATTGTTTCGTCATAACTCCCCGCCATCCCGGTCAGCCTTGCGCTTCTCCCGTTGTGCTAAAGATCGCACCAGCCCACTCGCTAAATTGAGTTAAACGAAAGCAATAAATTTCAACTTACAAAACAATTCGATTCTCTTTCCCTTTCCCTTTCCAAGGGGGGCTCGGGAGAAAGTTCTTCGTGCGAATCATACTACAAGCACCTCAGGCTCAATACCATTGCCGAAAATATAATGC
The DNA here is from genome assembly GCA_000473525.2 of Anopheles melas. NCBI lineage: Eukaryota > Metazoa > Arthropoda > Insecta > Diptera > Culicidae > Anopheles > Anopheles melas. Next base: position 7,229 of record KI920856.1, on the reverse strand, counting down.
AAAACTTCTTCATTCACCAGAAACGAAACACATACACATTCGCATCGGATTAGTTGCCATCTTGCAAAAGGGAATAACAAGGCTGACGACGTCTGCCACGACGAGTTTTAGGCGGCCCCTTCGTACAATATCCCGTGAAAACAAAAGCACGTGAGAATTGTGTGCAAACTTTTGACCGGGATCGTAGAGATCGTCTCCATCGCAAGCAGCAGCATCCCGGAAAAGTCACAATTCGCACACAGACACAATGCCTCGAGAGCTTAGCGTAACTTCCCGCACAGCTTGCCTTCGGGGAAACTTTTCTCCGCAAGCAGACACAGAATCCAGAAATAGCATTGCGCCAACGAAGCCGGCGCTGTCGAGTTTAGCGACAAAATATTCACCCGTAATCGACTTTCGCCCCCGGGAGTGGTGCTTCTAGTCTGCGACTGCTAGACTCACGCTTTCTCTCGCACCAGGCTTCCGAGCAGTGGAAAGATACTGCACCGATAGGATGTGACGTTTTATGCACTTGACGCGCGCATATTTGGGAGGCCAGAGCGCTCGCAAACTCCTTGGCTTGCTTGGGTTCAAGTTCCTTGACTGAATTATGCAACTTCCTTTTTTGAAGTGCAAGGATGGAATAGCGGGGCGGAGGTACAATCTAATTTATTTGTCCGTACGACCTCCGACGGGGTTCGTAGAGTTCGTAGCAACGGAAAGGGCCAACCAGCTGTTTGGCTTGATTGTCCTTTGAGGTTAGACTTTGAGGCGAAACCAGTGCTAGTTGGCTTCCTATGATTATCCGCAATCCGGACCCCTTGGCCGGGGTCTATTTTCCTCCCCAGATTGGTTCAGATTGTCCGCATAGGATAGCCTTCCTGCCATATGGGTTGGTTCCGGTTGTATTACATCTGGGAAGGAAGCCATAGTTCAAAAGGACAATTTCCTAAGCACCTATGAAAGTCGTATGATAATGATAACATATTTCAATGCGAGATTAATAACTTAAGCTTCGAGAGGCAGACTGGAAGGAGCTCCATACGGACCAGACAATAAAAGCCCACACCTTTCGGGGCAGTGTAAATCATACCTGGGCGTCCTTTCTGTGGAGAAGTTACACTACACTCTCGCTCGACCTGAAGCCTTCTATTGGCAGTAAGTAAATGCATTACCTTAAATGGAGCTTACCTGTTTACAGCCCATTTTACTGAATCGGTGCTTGGTGCTTTTCCACCTGGAAGAGGGATCATCATCTCACATACAAACGAAAGTCGTTGATGATGATGATGACGTCTGTATTAAACGTACACGCTTAAAGTTTCAACTGTTTTCAACGTTTTAGTTGCACAAATGAAGCTCACCTTCCGTGCAGCCGTTGTAGATGATAGCTCATGGCATAATTAATTTCACATTCAGGATTAGATAATAATCTTCTCTGACAGTGCAATTCGGTTGTTTTTGGAGGTGAGAATACTACGCGAAGGCTAGTACGTTGCACAGGTTGATGTCTTGGGAGATTTCGTACTACAACGTGTTCTAGGAAAGTTAAAGTATTTGTTTATTTTTGCCATCGTTATCAGTGTTAACAGTGGATGTAAAACACCTTAACAATAAAATTAAAGTCAAATGAAAACATACAATGAAAATTTCAACGTTTCGTTGATTACATTGCTGATTTTAAAGTTAAGGGTGTAAAAGATTGAGTTTAGCTGTTTAAAAATAACTCCCGAGCTAAGTATGAGTTGCCGTCCACTGGCCTAAATAGGGTAAACTACTTTCTTACTAACACTACAGAATTCTGAGCCGAGAACAGAGCTGTGATGTACACAATTCACAGTAATCTGTCTCCATCCGATTCAAAACATGACGAGATTTGATGATAATGATAAGCTTTCTAGTAAAAAGCTGAACCAGAAATTGATTACCATTAAAGATATGAAATTACATGTAAAGACACGTCATTGTTGCAGGAATTGCACTATTGCTGTTATAAAATCTCAGCCACCGTCCAGGCACACTTTCTGATGTTCATGATAATAATCAATCAAAACTGTTTATTGACACCGCTGTTAATCTCGGAGCGGAGTGATGGAACTATACTCCTTAATACGCACAATAAAGATTCGCACACCCGATGTGATGATGTTTGATTATAAATAGTACACATTGCTAGCATCTCTTGCTCATTGGTTTGTCGTCTAGTAGCTTCATTCATTCATCACCGTTCCCACCGATCACGTCGTGGCGATGTGGCCCTGCGCTGTCCTGTTATTGGGTCATTTCTTTATTAGCAGCGTGCAGGCAAACTGTCTGGTGCAGTACGAACAGGCAGCAACGGGAGTGGGAGTGCCCAAGGCTACCTTCAACAGTACACCATACTGTGCGTACTATGGTGTCAGATATGGAGAGCCGCCGACCGGATGGCTACGATTTCGTGTAAGAATATTGAATGAAGGATTAGCAATGTGACCGTTGTCAGTAATTAAGGCTTTACACCAGACAGCATTCAATTGTGCATCAACCGAGTGGATCTCTAAACTACACCACACCCGGGAGTGTCTGTGCCCAGTACAATAATCCATTCACTCGGGACTATGTCATTGGTAGCGAAGACTGTCTATTTGCAAACATCTACACGCCTCGTGTTAAAGAAAGCACGGAAGTAGCGGCATATCCTGTGCTAGTGTTCGTTCACGGTGGAAGTTACGCGGTTGGACATGGTGAAAAAGACATTAACGGGGCTGATCTATTCATTGATAGTGTAAGCAGTGTAAAAGTGTTTTGTTTTGCTATTTTAACTAATTACTCATCATTAACGCTACTTGCAGGGTGTTATTGTGGTGACCTTTAACTACCGGCTCAATGTGTTAGGATTTCTAAAAACAAACAAATTCAACATCAGTGGCAACTTTGGGCTGAAAGATCAAACCACACTGTTACGGTGGGTGCAGCGGTACATTGGCAACTTCGGCGGCGATCCTGCGCAAGTTACACTGCTCGGTCATAGTGCGGGAGCAGGCTCCGTAACGCATCATCTCTACATACCCCAGTCGAAAGATCTCTTCCATCGTATGATTGTACTGAGCGGATCGCTGCTAGCGTCCTGGTCCTTTATGTACGAACCGCGACTCTGCACCGAGTCGTACCTGAGTGATCTGCAACCCAAAACTGCGATAGAGTTTCGTACCAGAGCTTTTGAGGATTTTTTCATCCGAAATGGAACCACCGGATTTGCGTTTGGGTTCGCTTTGATGGGTACTCCTTGCTTCATACCTGAGCTGGAGCAGGAAGAGTTCGAACGGGATAACTACACCGTGAATGCACCTCATGTATCCGTGCTAAGCCCACCGATTACAAAGGTTCCAATACTGATAAGTGAAACGGCACGAGAATTTGTCGGCCAATTGAAGCATTTAGATGGGTTTCGCTTCTACCCAAATATTCCTCAGAATTGGACCGAGCAAAAGGTTGGTGCATTAATTTCCTTCGTTCATAATTTTACATCTCAGTTGCTGGCGGCAGGTAATGTTAACTCCAGTGAGGAGGCGTTGCAACAGATAGCAGATGTAGCAAATCTACGCTATCCTATGAGACGGTTGGCGCAGGATTTAGCTCAAACACTGCACGGAACGATGCCCGTGTATTATCTTCGGTTTGAGTTTGATGGACAGTTTGGGAAGGCAAAGTATAAGGAGTATATTAGCTATCTGCCTGATTCGAAGTACGGTGCCATACACGGGGATGATTTGGGGTACATTTTTTCACCCTACAATCTGGAGGAGGCCCTTGCAAAGGTGGACCAGTACCGGGAGGAATGGAGAATACATCGCTGGACAGTGGAGTTGATTGCCAACTTTATCAAGCATGGGTAGGTAGTACTAATTTGAAGGCTATGAATATGTAGTTTGAAGTGGAATGGTTCCATTTTTTTTCAGCAATCCAACACCAACTCCCAGTAAGCTTTCGAATATCACCTGGACACCCTGGAATGGGAATGACTCAGCTAACGCATACTTGAACATCGATCAAACGTTCGAGATGCGAGAGTTCAAGAATGATAGAATCTTTCGCTTTTGGGCGGAAGTGTACAACTGTTTGTATTATAAAGTTTGTAAGTATGACTGGTGATGGTGAAGCTGGTGGTAGTGGTGTTTTGAGAGCAATAAAAATATACAACAAAGGGGTATAAGCTGCCGATTTCCTGAGAGTAAGGATAAAGATTTTCCAGCAAACGCTACCCTCTCGATACATTCAATTTTACACCATCAACTTATCCTTACAATATGTAGGCTTAGTCCTTTGTCCTCGCTTCCCTTACCGAACCAAAAGTGATGTCAATTTAATCCTTGTGACAATTTTGTCTGAAACTTTCCCCCCCCCCACTCGTTAGCCCCATAGGTACGTATTCCTAACTCTGCGTGTAAAGGGTTCATCGAACGGAAGCTTATCCCGGAATCAACCCCTTCTGCTCGAGCGTTGTTAAAGTGGATATAACTTTTCATTACGCTGATGTTTCGTTTAAAATTTATTATTGTTACTCCCACCACTTACGCTAACCTGTGCAGGCTTTGTGTAGGCTTGAAAGTTTACGAGAATTTATGTCCCCAGGAAACGGAACCGAAAATTGTCGAAACGATCATCGGCTCCATGAAGGCGTCGGTGAAGCAGACCTACCACCACCATTTTACCCCGCCTTATCTTGGTGACCAAAAATTATTGCAAAACATTTAAGCAACTTCTACCCTGCTTTTGGAGGAGCTCTTCATCGGGTCGGAGGTCGGAGAAGATCAACTTAATATCTTTATTATCGCTATCTGCCATACCTGAGATGGGGAAGAGTTCGAATCGTTTGCGTTCACGGCAGTCTTCATCGGCTGCATCACAGCTTGAATGGACGGTTATTCTTTCCCATTCCTGTCCATCTCCCGGGTTGGCAGCGTTTGTTTTAACAGGCAGTTTGTGCTTTGCCGAGTTCGGCGAGTCTGGCTGGCTTATTTGAACAGCCACCTTACCTTCTACGGGGCTACGGTGACTTTGGTGATGAAATTATGAAGTAATAATAAAATTTATGGTCGACAGCTCGTGGCAGAGCGTTGCCACTGAGTGGAGGCGTAGAATATGTTGTTTCTTCGGGCGGGCCAATCCGAAGAAGATGTCCGTGGCATATAAAGTTTATGGGTGAAAAAACTCAAACGGTTTACGTTGACAGTCGGAGTCGCACGTTGAATTAAATATGATTCGATCAATTCCAAGCACTTTATGAGACGGTTATTAAAGGGTTTCCTTAAAGTTGCAGATTCTAGCAGAATTGTTATGAAATTAGAGTATTTCATAACAATTCTGCTAGAATCTGCAATAGTAACATCAATGAAGCTAAAAATAATTAAAGTTTGCTTCAATAAAATGTTTATGGAATGCTTTCATATCATCCAGATTGTATTAGTTTTGTAAATCTACAGGGAAAACCTTACCGCAAATCAATTTCAACCCTTCCATTCAACCAAACTGTACAATGAACGAGCTGCAAAAAAAGAGTAATCGATTAAGTTCTCATTTGCCATGCTGTGATATTGAAACGAGAAAACGGGAATTCTAATGGGGGGAATTGGGATTTTACCCACACTTCCATTGGACGCAGGAACCACTGAAACGAAACCAAAACTGACCACTTATTCGCACACACACACACACACATACGCTCGCACTCAGACACTCAAAGTGCCGAAACGATCGATGGTGTGCGTGTGCCGCCGGCCGCAGATCAATCGGCCTAATGAAATGCGATATATTTTCCTACCAATTATCGTCATCGATAACTTTGTAGAATATTAATTAGACGCTGATGGTCAGTGTGTGTCCGCCTGTGTGTACGCCGATCGATTGTCCATCGTGTCGCATACCAGTGACACCACAAACCCGAACCTTCAACCCGTCTTTAACCCACTAGTCGTACGCAACGGACCAACCACACTCGGCACAGTGTGTGCCCGCCGCTCTCCAGTACTCTCGACTGCCGAGTGTGGTGCGATTTCGATGAAGTTGGTATAATTAAATTATTCCACTCGAGCGTCCTGTGCCTGCGCTAGCTCGGATGGTTTCGATGGCACTGGTCGCCGATGGTCGGTCAGCGTGACTCCGATGACACACTCGCTCGTGGAGCGGTTCGGGTTGGTGCCGTATCGATGCATCGGTGACTTTTCCCCCCCTGAGGGGACGGCAAACCCTTCGGTCGCACAAGGGTTTGAGCAATCCCGGACCCGGGGGTTCGGATCTAAACCCATCGTCTGCTCATCGTGGTCGGGCTGCTGCACAGTGAAAGTGTAAACTAATTGTGAGCAAATGATGGCGCACACGGGTGTATACGTGAATCGATGTGCAGTAATGCTGGAAATGGAAACCAGCAAATCATTGGGACGACCGACGGACGGTGCAATTCCGTTGGGAGTTTTTCTTGCCCGAGCGGTAGCAACGTTTAGCAGCGCTGGTGGATGTTTAATTTATACAGATAATTTCCAATCCCACAACACGGGCTGAGAAGGGGAGCAATACGTCGTGGATAGATGATCCGTGAGTAAGGCGTGGGTTTGGACGAGTGAATTTGAATAGCAGCGAATGAGTGTTTCAGGAACTAATCGCTTAAGCTTCCTGTTTCGGAACCTTTCAAAAGTATATTGAATTGAATGCATTAAAGATTCATGATAAATTGAAAGCTACTTTTATGCTATTCATTCTATGCTTTCATGGGTTTTCTCAAAATTAAGTAAACTTTGATGGTTTCATATAGTACTTCTTGGCCAGTACAGTGGCAGTGTAGTGGCCAGAAGTTAACTTCTTGATTATATGATCATTTGACGATAAACAGTATGTGCTACAAAGTATCAATAAGCTGTAGCTTTATTTTATAAATCTAATAAATTGTAACTTCATTGTAATTTCCTTTCCCCCAATCAACCGGACATGATATGTCTTTTCCAACCGAAACTTACCCACACCTGCCGAAAACGAAAGCACAACGAATTAATTTTGCATAGCTAAACCACATCACTCTGCCACCGTCTCAAAATTCAAAAGTCATCGTTTGCCGTTCCCTGCCCTTTCGCCCTGAACCAGCAGCGCCAAATTTAAACTACTTTTCCCACGGCATCCTGTTTCGCGGCGATGCTGGACTGGCACGCCGACTGCCGAGTGAGATCGATCGAACACGTTGCGCGAATCATCATAATTCATACGAATTAATTAATTAGGCC
>AXCO02005996.1:0-17264 GCA_000473525.2 Anopheles melas | reverse complement strand
CATCTCAGCTCTTTCACATCATAGCAGAGCAGTGTCCGATCCAGTTCGAACGTGGGTATAAAAGACCTGTTAAGGCGGCGCAACTGTCATCATCATTTCTCTTGGGGGGTGTAATAGTTGAAGCAGCGCTCTGCCTGCTGCTGCTGCTGCACCCTGGCAGAGGAAGATCACAGCACAGTCCTTGACCTAGCGCGCGGTGTGTGGTGATGTGCTGCTGCTAGTGCTTCGTATACGACGCACTGTGAGAGATCTGATTAATGATCGCTCTGTGTGCGCTTTGCAGTCACCATTTCTCTGCAGGCGAACGACAGGCCGGCGACATCGTAATGATGCAAATATACAAAAAGGGAAAACAGATTACTGACAGGGTGAGGCAGAGCGGCGTATAGAGATGAGGTGAATATGTGGCTTGCAAATGCGAAGACAGTACACACATCGAAGCGGCGGCACATGTGTCTATAGAAAAATAGCGCAATCAAAGGGAAGGATTGTTGTTTAATCATCATCGTCGCTGGTTGTTGCTTCCAGTTGCATTAATAAGAACAACTGTGTTCACATACAGAGAGAGCCAGCTCCATTCTAAGGAATGCCACTCACGTGTCGTATGTTCACACTCGCAAGTAGAAGTAGTTGAAGGCGACAACCCCTACCATAGGAGGACGGTTCGCTGTTTTTGCCGCTTTTCAAGCTCTCAAATGACTATACCGGCAACAAGAGCTTTATCCAAATATTTTGTTCTTTGAAGGGGGCTTGTGTAAACAGAACACATTCCTCGAAAGCCCCCCCCCCCCTCCCTGTACGGCTCAGAATCTCCGGCTTGTCTCGCATAGTTCAGAGGTGACAATCACATCGTTTTCGAGATAACGCGTCCCGGCAGACTCTGGCAGCACAGAGGAAGATGGTGATAGAGTGGACCCAAGATCGATAAGCATCATCAACTTCGATCATCGCGCTCTCTAGCACCAGTTTTCGAAGCTGTTCCAGCCCAGCTCAACATAACACATACTATAAGGAAAGGAAAAACAAGATCCCTTGTGCGTGTGTTCTGTCCAAGATTGCCCGTTTTTGCGAATATCTCGCCTTCGCTCGCTCTCTTCATACGATAACCTTGACGAGTTTTTGCTGTATGTCACACCGGCTCTACAGCCAAAGGTGTAGGGGGACCTACGCCACCGTATCGGTCCGTGTCCCAAAACACAGCGCCGCTGCTGCACGCAGTTGAACCAACATTCTGAGCTGATGCTGGGTGAGAAGGTACCACCACCAACAACAACACACACACCGGGTCGAAAAACCGGTCGGTTGAACTAATCAAGCCGTTCGACTTCGGCGACAAACCCTTTCCAAAGCGAAGTGTCTCGGTTGCTGCCGGTCATGTTGTTTTCTCGTTTTATATGCGTTCTCTCCCCAACTCCAACGTTTCTACTGGTTGGGCTTCAAGAATATGACGACTCGCCGGGGCGGCAGAACTGTTCAGAAAGGGGGAGAGAGGTTGCATATCGCTTGTGGTGCCTATAGGTACTACATTGGCGGTCGTCCAAAGCTTGGAGTCTATTTGGAGGATTTTTTTTTCGAAGATTGGTATGCAAATATGAAGTCCGTCCGTCGGAAATTCTAAGACCGAAGGGTAAAGATCATGCATCACGGCTTAGTGTAGAGTGGTGTGTTGCGAAGGACGGGGTGACACATTGGGGTAAAGAAGAGTTCCTCAGAACCAGTTGGTGGTTCTTCGTCGCAAACCACACAATGCTACGAATTCATAAAATTTTGAAGCATCATATTTTGATTAGCTTGGATTTAGCTTATGGGAGAAGCTGCAAAAGCAAATCCCTGTCCCGAGACACTCCCGACGCGGGATGATTGGGGAAGCACAGCGACATTCTTTTCCACCCTGAGAGGGTTGAGCTGCGCGATAAGAGCTGCGAATCGGTGCGTTGTCTCTATGGAGTGAACACACTTGTGACAACTGTTGCCCTGTTACAGCTACGCGCCTCCAATAGATGCTGTTAGAGGGCGAACTAGGGAAACTGTTTGGATACGCCCTGCAAACCGGAATCTGGACGATACATTATCGTTAGCTCCACGCCCGTCGTTCATGCGTGTGTGTGCGTGCGCTTTGTGTTCGTATGTGAAGCACTAAACAAACAAAACTAAACCACATACGCGCTGCTCTGGTGTGCTGCTGTGGACGCCGATTGCTGCGCCCGATGCAACAACAGAATGTTGGTGTAAGCGCAAGAGAAGGGTTGGGGGATCCGGTAAATAAATAGAAATATTATACGATCGCGCCATGATGAAAATTGTTCTCTTCGCGCATCGATGATTGATCGTTTGGGTCTGGTGCACGCGTGTCTGGCAGTTAGTGTCCGCATGCGTCCCCGCCGTGTCCCACCCCAATGGCACGCAATGACACCTCACCATCTTCTCGTCCGTGTATCGTCAGAGTGACAAAAAAAAGTTTTTAGATCAGTTTTAGTACAGCCGTATTCAGAAGAAGTACAAGTTCTTTTTCCTTTCCTGCATTCGTCTCTCTTTCTCTTAACTCATTTTATTAAATTATAGCTAAAAAGTAGATCATATTTATTTTATTAAAAAAGAATGAATGTTTTTTTAGAACAAGAAAACAAAACATAGATTTTAATATATTTACATCACACACCCACTCTCTCTCTCTCTCTTTCTCCGGTGCTCTAGAATATTGTATTTATTATATTGTAAAAGGGTGTTTCTCTGGCACGTGTGGAAATGCACCGTGAGCCCAGCCAAAACACCCAACTGTACATACATTTACTGCAAACAGGATACACACACATATCTCTCTTACTAGATCGTTTAATCGATCGATCGACGCGGCGGCAACGTGTGACCTTTTTTACCAAAAGGGGGTCCATGGCCCCCGTCTTTTAGCTTTTAGTGCAAAACTTTCGGTATTTTTTGTGTTATATAATTATTATACCGAGCGAACAGTGTTATGTAAGTGTACAGATTTCCATGACGTTTTACTTTTAAAACATGTCTTCCCATCTTCCCCATCCTTGTTAGTTAGAATTTTATTTCATACATCCCCCTTATCTAACCCATTATTATCATGCAGAGATTATGTGGGGCGAAGGCTGGCATGCTGGATGACCGGGCTTGATCCTTAGTTTGCCATATTAAAATTGTTCAAAGGGTTGGTAGACACAAACAAAAAATGGAACAGGATTTGTGATTAATAATCAACCCCTAATACAACTAACAGGCGACGCTACACCGACAGTACAGAGACATTACATACTGATACGCAATCCAAACACGCCAACAACCTCCACCCCTAAAGAGACCAACTAACGTGCAGGAAGGAAGCAAAAAAGCACACAACGCAAAAAAACGAACTCCATAAAACAACTGAGAATGTTCTAAAAAATAGAAAGTGAGGGTAGAGCGTGGAACCAAAACTAATCAGCGCGTCTTGATTTTTTTTCCTCGTAAATGATAGTGTGCTCCATTCTGGATGCAGTGAGCGCATGCGGCACAGTTTAAAGTATTTTACAATAATGTGTTTTTTGTTGTTGTCATTTTTAATAAGAATACCGACCCGTCGGCATACCAGCCAAGAACAACCCCCACGAGCATGATAACAACTGTGGGCAAGATTAGCTAATGAAGCGCGTAGAACGTGCTACTAGTGTGTAGGGTAATGCCAGGAAGTAAAGGGCAGCAAAAGCATTACACAACACCATATATCCCAGTCGCCATCCTTATTTCTAGGTAGACAAATAATGTTCTGTATTATAAAGCTACTAACAGTAGTAATGCCCGTGAAACACATTGTATTGTTGTGGGATGTGTTATAATTTTCTTTTTGTTTTTAGTGGTATCATCAACTAGACAATTTTTATTTTGCGATGGCACAGCACATCTTAATCGTTTTTATTTTTTATTTTTACACATGGTACAACAAAACGACACAAAAACAAGCAACATAAAATACTTTTATTGTGCAAATGTACGTTTTACAGATCAGTATGTCTTAGTAGTACAATGGTGTGTTTAGTAATCGAGTTTTTAACGAATAGTTCTAGGATTTTAGTAGTGCTTGATGGGAACTTTGAAATGCTAATTTATTTTGGTTTGTTTTTTATTTGTTTTTTTTTTGTTTATTATATATCAATTTTAATCGTTTTTTTAATATAAAATATTAATTTAAGGCAGGGTGAAACTAATTATACTTAGAACAAGTCTAAAAGTATGTATGTGCTAAATGTTGTGTAGACTGTAACGCGTGTTTGATTATAACGTTAACGTACGGCTGAGAAGCGCAAAGCAATACTTATAAAGAAGCTTCAGCTTAACACACCCAACAACAACCTGTCTAAAATTGTATCAAAATGCAGCTATAGTGGGTTAGACAATTTGCTCTCATTCTCGGTTAAAAGTACGTATCAAAACAAACAAACTTACTAATGTAGCAAACCGTAGTGGTCTAAAAAAGGGGGAAAAACCCAAAAGACACGGGGAAACACAAACAAACAACGAATGCCATAATTAATTACACCTTATTTTTCGTTATTAAGTGTTGACTTAAATGTGTTTAGTATAAGAAAATTAAAAAAAAAGTGCCTAGACAAAGTAGATGGAAGTACGCGCAAACACACGCCACCGTCCAATACAATCGCGTTTGTACTGTTTTCTGAAGCATATGTACATTCTAATGCTTCAGAAACAGATCAGAATGGTGTATTGTTGCATCTATTATTTTATTTTGTTTTTATTATCTTCTGACAAATTGCAGTATGCAAAATGCTCTCCTCTGAGAAGTGTGTGTGTGTGTGTGCGAAAGGAAAACATATGTGCGCCATAAAATGAAAACATAAATATGCCCTCCCGCAAAAGTAACATTGTATGCTGCTGTCGGCATTGTACTTGCTCTGCTACTTATTAGTATTGTTGTACGTGTAATAATATTTTATTCTACTGTTAGTTTAAAGAAACCACACTTACATATACACTACTCACAAGCCATCACTTTGTGTTTTACATGACAATTTACACACAGTGTTTAAAAGCAAACCACTCACCATCAAATTCTTTTTTATTTACATTGTAAAACAACGCCATTACTCACCGCACGACACAATTAAAAAAGTAGAAGTGGGTGGTATCACAAACATTACAAATACTCTCCTTTCTCTTAGTCTAACACAGAAAAGCGCCATAAACATTCACTCTCTAATAAACTGTGTTTAACCGAAGGTTTTCACAAGAGCAAAGCGTCGTGTGTAGTCGCACGGATCCAAAAACAAAACAAACAAAACCAGAAGCAATATTAATTGCATACCCAAGGGCATGTTTAGAGCGTTACTGCACAGCGTTACTTTAGAACAGAAGCCGAGCGGTTTTAGAACAATTGTTAATTGGGCGCGCGCGCGCGTTTAGCTTTAGCAGAGAGAAAAAGGAATTCGATTAATAATAATAATAATAATAATAACGTTTTAATAGCTACAGGAATGAAAACTCAAAAAAATGTATTCACCACCACCAACCAACCAACCAATCTAAAACAAACAAACAAACAAAAAACCAACGCGCTAAAGAAAATAATATTTAATAATATATTAATTGAATAATAATCTTTCTGGAAATAATAATAATAATAATAATAATAATAATAATAATATATCAGTTTGCTCAAAGTTTTTAATAAAAATAACTCACCCATCTGTTAGTTTTTAATTACGCCGTGTTTTAACCCGCCTTTTTCTTATCCGTTGTTCTTAAGTCGCCCCTTTCTACTCCTCCCCCTTCACACCATAAACATGTGTACCACCCAAACCCCTGGCGGCAGCCACCATCTTCATCGATACCTGACCCAACGGACCTGTCGGTTGTCGGTGGATGCACCCCACCACTAGTACTACTACCTACTACTACCACTCTTCATTAGCCCACGCGCCTTCGCCCGTGTACGTGTGCTCTTTCTCTCACTCACTGTATCTCACTGCTCGAACACTCGTTGTCCACTCTACCTACCAACTACTAAAGCTGTCTTGCTGTGGGGAATGCTGGAAATTCATCTTCTTCGCCAACAACTGATCGCATTAATGATCGGTCTAGATTCTCTCTCTCACTGTCTCTCGCTCTCTAATGGTGTTGTTATGTTGCTCTTCTTACGGAAATGGAACCCTTTTGCCACCTGCGCGCCTCATTCTACTAGCCTCCTTAAGCCAACACAAACTTGTCTCACATTCTAATTTGCATCCAATGATGTAGTGCTAAGTGTGTAGTAGTAACGCGCATAACCACCACCACCACCGGAACAGATGTACTTAAACCCGGGTATCTTATAGTAATTCAAATTAATATACTGCTATATCTCTGCCATACGCGTGACAATGTGCTTGTCCTTTCGAGAGTACACCTAAATTGGAATTCTCTAGCAGCCCTACTTTGAAAAAGCCTCAAGGCCGCCACCATTGAGCAAATCCGTTCACACACCACCGCATTACATTTCGTGGGTGCTCCGTTGAGGTCGTTAAGAAATGAGCCATCGATCGGTGAACTATGATCGTGGTTGGGAAAGAGAGCATTGTGAGACATTTTTCCATCAATTTGCTGTCTTCATCAAACTCCGGACAGAGGGAAGAAAACGAGAGGTTAAAGAGAAATGATCGCTTAACTGTTACCGCTCTAGTTACTCACGGGTTTCCCCGCTGTCGATCATCTGTGGCGTAATGCGCATTGATCATTCCCTCACACTATCTCACATTCCACAAAGAAACTGAGCGACAGTGACTGGGGTTTGGGATTTGTTAAATGTTTCGTATTTTAATCTCAACGGGTGACAGCAAAGCCATTGAACGATTTTCCGGTTCGAACGCATAACCCCAAATGGCAGTTTCCTTGTCCACGTGATCGTGATCTTCCCCACTTTTGCTGCGTACATTTAGTGTGGTTACTTGTGTCTTTCATCACTAAATCGTTTGTAACTAATAGTTCGGCCACACAACGCACTACAGTGTCGTGCTTTCCTATACACATTTCATCTCTTTTTTTAAGGTTATGAAACTAAAAAGAGGTTGCATGTGTTATTAACATAAAGCGAACTGCCATGTATAATATGTTGATGTATTGTGTTTACGAAAATTTAAATGCGTTATTAAATGTGTAAAGATCATGTAACGCTTTAAACAGAATTTATGGATGTTTTAGTACATCACATTTTTGCGTACACCTGTTCTGATTAGGTTCGCATAATTTATGACCGGAACCAACGACCTACTTGCCGCTGGTTCTATTGCCTACACCTGCGTTTTCTTCCTCTCTTTTCCCTCTCTAGTAAACTCTCTCTCTCTCTCTCTCTCTCTCTCTTTTACTCTCGCGTTGCAACGCTCATCTCGCTGGAATGTAATGCCAGGTGTGCGCGTTGGGAAGAGGATATTTTTAGTACACCTTTCAAAAAAGGAATGCAGTGAACGTATCGTACGTACGAGGGGAGAGTAGTTATCCATTTCCCTCTCTGTTAAATTTGTGAAATGATGTTCGTCCTCTGACCCTCGCGACAGTAAAAAGGGACAGTGCGTTTCAGCCTCTTGGGGTTCACCTTAGCACCTCACACACAGCCCATTCGAGCGCTGTTGCCTCGTTCAAAGCTAACCCACCCTGAATCGTAAATCTATCAACCACGCCATTTGTGCCGTTGCGTCCTCCTGCTGTTGGTGTCTCAATCATCATCATAAGTCATTTTCTGTTAGGGCGTTGTGAATGAGGTAAAAAAAGCGACCACACACACACATGCGCGCGCACATAAACCTCTAAACCGATCGGTTTCGTCGTGGGAGGATGCAGATCTACCGTACCTGGCATCTATCTACTACGCGACACTACCTGCCAGTGATGATGGACAAGAAATGGTTCACGACGCCGCGACACACGACACGGCTGCTCCCTTTTTGCTGCCGCCTGTTGAAGCTCACAACTCTAATTAAATTCAAATTAGTTTCGTGGCTTGTGCGCGGCGCACAGACACACAAACACGCATACACAGTAGGCCTGTGTTGTGTATATTACCGTTTTCCATTCGCACAGGTATATGACGACCACGCCATTCCGTCAGCGAGACACAAACGCGACACCAAATTTGTTGCGCCTAATGTGCGCAGGCGGTTGTTGTGGTATGTGATCGTGCATTGATCAAGCGTTTCTGTTCAAACCGAGACGGACGGCGAGTTCCTAATGCATCCGCTCGCCATGTCCGGCGATTGCACAATCGTTTCCTTCATCACCTACATGGCCATGCCGCATCAGCACCCCAACAGATGGCGCCCAAACTGCTTCCCTCCTCTTTGCAGTTGTGCGCGATCATCAAGGCAAAACCTGATCGGACTAATCAGTGGTACAGTCATGCCTAATCCTTCTAAAGTCGACTCGCGAGAACGTTGCAATGGGTGTAAAGAAAGGGAGCTCCATTCTACGGACAACCTCATGCATTAGGTATCTGACTACACCTTCACGAAAATACATACTGCTTTGTATGTTGATCCTACTTTGTAAGGGAACTGCCCCAACAACAACATAAAACCTCCTCCCAGACGTTCCGACACCTACACAACACCCCTTTAGGCCTGTATTACTTTGTACGCCCAAAACTCTCCAACTTCGTACTCTCGGCCGTAGATTCCCGTATTCCCACGCGCAAACATACCGGCCTGCGATCGAACACAGACACACACACTGAAAGAGCAAAAGGAAGAAGCAGGCATTGGACACACGGAACCACCCACCTGTGTGGTTAGGTTCCACCGGATTTTTTTTTCGCGGAGGACGGATCAAGGGGGAACGTAATTTATTTTTTGAAAGATGTTGACTTTGCTGGCCTCTTGAGTTGCGCACGCACGGATCTTAACGGATCCACATGTGTCGAGTTTGAAAGTGCTCCGTGCGGCTTAGCCATCACGAGATGATGGGGATGAGATGGGGACAAGGGTTGGCAGGTCAGAAGAGCATTAAAAAAATGTGTCCCCCTGTTCTTGTTGAAAGCATCCGTTCGCAGTAGGACGAGGTCCCGTATCGGTATTATCAGGAATGTTTGTGGTTGTCTACTCAGACCCAGACAACTCCTCCTACAGGAAACGATAGTTACGACAGCTACACACCACTGCTGTAAAAGGGGCACCAGTGTTTTGCAATACACTCTTGAGCCGTTGTTTACAGACTAGACCTCGTCTCGGCCGATCTCGAGGGTCAATTCTGAGGACTCTCCCGTCTCTAAAAAAGTAGTTATTTGCGTCAGAGAGTGTTCTAGCTTTCTCACACCACCTCTAGCAAACCGTTTCCGCGTAGGATGCACGTCGGTCCCGAGAGGGCAACATGTCCCTGTTTCGGTGGGAATTCATTTGTTCGTCCAACTCTACTGAGACACCGAGTGTGTGATGTGACTCACCGTTTTCAGGTGCAATTTTTGGCGATTATCCAGGCCTGGTCACCTCACATCATGAACACACCGGCACGACATGAACCAAGCGCGCCATATTTGTCACTTTAACGGCCGCTCATCCAATTGCGCAAAATGTATCTCCCCCTTGTTGTCGGCTGTTTTCTTGTTGTTGTTGCGGGGGTTAAAAACTTGGACACAAGACACCACAGGCTCGCCGTAGAGCGCCTGTTGACGATGATGATGATGATGATGATGTGTCTCCTTTTTCGCTCGGATCGGGTCGTGAGATTTTCCAGATAGCGACGACCTCCAAACGTTTCTCTTCTCACTCGCTGCTGTGGGTGGGTGGATGCTCCGAAAACGGACCTGAGCCGAGCGATCTGGATTGTGTTTCGCCCGATTGCATCACCATGGCATCTCAGGCAACTGGCACTTGTCAGCCGGGTTTAACATGCTCTCTTCCCTCTCAGTATGTCTTGTAACCGTTTTTGGGAAGTGAATCGATTAGGAGCGGTGATCTGGCCACAGTTCCGTCGGGAGGTCACCATCTGGCAGGGGTAAAATTTTGAGAAGCGCGCGGAGGAGGTTCTTGGATTGCCACAGCAGTCAACCCACCAGTATAATGTGTGATCCCTTTTTAGAGCATTTCGCGTGGGACATTATTATCCTCATGTCCGTGGTGGAGGCGGAGATACGGCTTGTAGCTAACAAGAGTTTTGTGGACACTGCACAAGCACACAGCAAGAAGCCGACCGCAAAGTTTGGCCAAAATTGGGGGCAAACCCCATTATGGAGCTATCACTGGCAACAAATCATTTAACCATTTGCTGTTAGACTAAACTTGCTGTTGCCAACTTTCATTTTCTACTCCCACGTGGTCCGAGCGGGCGCTTGATGACCGCGACGATACAGTACGGGATAAGCTGATTCTTCCCGTCTCCAACCGCGTGTGTTAATCGCTGTACAAACAGTAACTTTGGCTGCGGTTTCCGGCACCCCACCGCACACACACACCCCACTGCAAGCGGGTGTGTTGTCAATTTGGGACGATTAGTGTTTGGTGTGTTTCAAAAAAAAAAAGGGGGAGATGCCGGCTCTACCATGGCGTAAGACACACGGCCAGAGACTGAGGGACAGGAAGGGTAGGCCGTTTATTTTTATCATTAGATGCCGACGAAGCCGAACAAAGCCTTTTGTCGGTTGGCTCATCATCAACCTTTCAGCGGATAGGCGTTTTTTCTTTGTCTCACTTGGTTTTAGTATTGTTTTTGATCGCCTCTTTTTAAATGCGAAGACGCAAAGTTCAGCTCGTTTGCTTGAATGAGTCACAAATGCGCTATTTGATCTACAAAAAAAGTTTGAGAAAATCTTTGCTTTTTAGAGATTTAATCTCAATTTTGAGAGGGTTATTTTAGACTTTAAAATTAATATTGTTCTAAAAAACCTTTCTGTTCTATGTAAGATACTTATGATGTTTCGAATCCATTTGCTCTTGCTGATATTCAAATGATATTTTGTATATTTCTTCCTTCCTAAATTTCCTTAAAATATCGTTTTTGAACTTGAGTAAATTTTGTGTTTACTTAGGTCCAATCTTTTATAAAACTTACAGCGTATTAAAAGCACAATATGGTCACAAGTTGGGCGGGAACATTGATACAGTGAGTCAGAGCTATTTCTCACCTCACCACCCAACCAACAGGCAAGCCAACACAGCGTACTCGCTATTCCCGCACTCATATCCAAAAAATGTGTAATAATAGAATTTTCATATTTTTCCCACCTGCGTGTGGTGGGTTGGAGCGGTGAAGTTTTTTTTTCCTTCTCACTCTGTCCGTCGACGATCTGGTCTATTTTCCTCCATTGCGATCGGGCACGCGTAGACTGCCATAAAGACGGATCGTGCCTTTGGGGAGGATCGTTCCCTGCCCTGCGGAGATGAAATTTCCACAGCACGTTGTAGTATCGCGTGGCACCGTTTTAAATGGGACACTGAAGGTGGGTCCCAATGTCACAAAAATATGAAATTATAAATGTTTAAATAAAACACATGATTATGGTGCAAATTCGTCATCTCTGAGCACGATCACGCGGCTAGTTAGTTACGGCAGACGGTGAAAGTGCCGTAAAACCATTGTTGTTTATGGGTATGTTGGGGTGTTGGGATTGGAACAGGTGAAGGAGGTGTTTGATGCGGCAAGTAGTTTTACGTTCCCTTTCTTCTTTTACACAAAACGACCCCTTTAAACTAACCCTGTTGTGCATAGTTGCTGTCGTAATATTGCCTTTCTTTTCAATCTCGTAAAGAAAAAAATCGCTTTAAGCGCCACTAAGAGCGGATGGGGTTTGATAGTAGTAACGAACGGTAGCTATCGCTTCCCAGCCCCATCGTATATAATCTTACCCTTAAGTAAAACACTTTCCTTCACTCCAGCATACACTCTCGATCGCATCGCAGTGCATTGTTTGAGTGTGCTCTATTGTTACAGCTGCCGCGGCGTCGCATTCGTTTTCTCACTCGTGCAAACCATTCTGCTCGCATCTCTACTCTATCTCTCACTCTCTCCTTATTATACTTCTAGTTCTCACGGCTCGGGTGCTACGCTGGACCCCGCCAGGGGCGGATGAAAGTCTAATGGAAAAACAGGCAGAAAATGTTTAATACGATTAAGAAAGCTAATAGAGCGAAGAGAGTGGAAAACAAGAAAGAAAAAAATCATCCCCGTTCACCTTCTTTTCACCGGTTTGACCATAAAACAATAAGTTACTCTCTGACGCTCCAAAGCCCCAATTGCCATTTCCAACACTGCTGCCCTGGCTGACCAAAACACACACAAAAATATATTTGGGAAATAAGTGGCATTCCCAAGCAACACAAATGTGCTCTCGTGTACTAAAATTGGATTGGAAGATCGATTGGATCGCTCGCACACACACACGCACTGTGACAGAGCAGCAGCAGCACCACTCCACGCGTCACCAACTGAAGGTTTAGTGATGTTTGCGTTTTGATTTTACTCTTCATTTGAGTCTTTCTTTTTTCACGCTTCTTTACTCTCTCTCTTTTTTTCGAATTCTATCCTTTGTAGAAGTTGTTGAAGAGACTGTTGGCAATTAGAGGGTGTAGCTTTTGTGTTTGTTTTGTAGAACACTTTCGCTCTTGCATGCGTTTGTAGCCTGCTAGAATAGTGGCGTGATAGTGGTATTTATTTAGTACATTATTTAGTACATGTTGGTGTTATCCGGTGCTGCGCTTCAAAAGAATGCATCTTCCGGCGTCTGCTTAGCATTTTAACACTTGTGCGTGTGTGTGTTTTGTGTCTCTGTGTGTGTATATTTATGGCATGTATGGTTGATGGCTAAATTTGAGCTCATTCGACACCCTCTCACTAGCTCTCAGCAGGGACGTCGTCATCGTCGTGTGGGTCGTCGTGAATGCACCATTGCACCTTGCTGCTACTGCTTCTACTGCTGCTGTGTAGATGTAGTGTGTTGTAGGTGGTGTAGAATTAAAAATAGTTCTCGTGGGGATAGTTATTTCCCTATGGGCTGGCGATGGTGCCACGTTGGCTGTCGGAGAACACTTTGAAAATCATACGCCAGTACCAAGTAGATATTTTTATAGGGCATTTGGTCCTTTAACGTAGAAATTTTAACCCATTCAAAGATGTAAAATATTATTATTCAAAATCCCAATGTGTAGATAATGTCTGTACACCAGCATGAAATAACCGGAAGTGTGCGGCAACGATCACGCGATCAAACAGATGGGTGTGTATGGTACGCTACTCCCCATGATTTGTTTGCCTTTGAAAACAGAAGCTTTGCACGGTTGGGCAAGAATCGTTCATGCGCAAAATTAGTTACATTTGTGCGGAGTTCCTTTCTCACTATCTCTTGCAGACTGTGCTTGAGGATGTGCTGATGAACATTCCAAATGCATTCCACACATCTTCTCCGTAAACCTCCAGCTGTGACTCGTCCGCCATGTCCGACAGCGCCGCCACTCTTCAGACCAAGTCAAAACTACCACCCCAAACACCCCTTCAGGGAAGTACTTCCGGCGGGGGGAGCCCTGTTAATTTTCACACTTGCAGTGATTACCCTAAAAACGGTTTTAATTTTAGCACCCATTCTGCTGAGGCAAATACTCCTCAACAGAGAAAGGGGGTTTTCACCATCAGTAACAGCAACCCCCTCCGAACGAACCATTCATTTGTCAGCACGCCCCAACACACATTATACGTGCTGTTTTTGGGATCGCTGTTTCACCCCGTTTGTAGCTGCGACTGTGACAGACAAACATTTCTCCGGCTCTCGGATCTCTGGGCGAGCGCGCGTGCTAATGATTGATCAATCAATCGATCGCGGGAAGATGTGTTTTCCGGAACGCAGTTTGCTTAATCACGGAAACGTGTTACGAACGCATAACTACCTCTTATAGCTGCACTTAGTAGAAAAACGCTTCATTTGTACTAAAACCGATGTACTAAAAACAAATACAACCTATATCAAGATGAGCCTCATCAACATCAAACAAATACGATCGCTTTCGTTTACTTGCATGTGCCAACTGCTTTGCTGCTTTTCACTGCGCTTCCTCCGCTTACCTACCCTTTCGTACTGTGCGCACGCGCGGGTGTGTGAAACTCCAAATTATAATTTAGATTTATCTTAGTCTCTTTCAATGTTCCAGGTCCGGCAATTCTGAAACGCAAACAACGATTTCCTTACGATTGCGCAACCGACAACCAACCCCACCACCAACACCTACGTCGATCACCATATGTGGCCGGTGCTCCGTGGGGTCGTGGTTGGCTGTGGACCACCACCATCGACGCATCCTTACCAACAGCAGCAGCAGCAGCAGCAGCAAGAGCAGCACCAATACTATGCGCAGTATCACCATCCGACCCAGTACAGCTTGCCAGCCCAGCAGCAGCTCTATCAGCATCCCAGCCCGTACCAGTATCATCAACAGCTATTCCACCAGCGCTCCAACCCGTACCGCCATACCCTGCACCAGCCCCACCGGCTCCGCTAGTGCTGTACTAAAAAGACCTAGGGGGAGGCATCATACCACGGCCCCACGCGTACAAGTGTTAAACACGCGTCAAAGCGGTTTGGGTTTTTTAAACGCATCACCGGAAAGAAAAGTGTGTGTGTGTGTGTGAGCCAGTGCAAATACCAACATATCATACTATCCCCCACCCACGTACAGGCCGGAAATCGGATCGATGGCAGAGCGACGAGCGTCAGCAACAGAGCGCTTCATAGATCCGCGGGTGATGGAGTGTGATGGCGCGACTTTTTTCCATCTTTTTGGACACACAAATCTGCCCCGGGTGTGGTGTGACTTCATACATGTGTGACTGTCCAGTTTTCTCAGTTCTTCTTTGGGGGCTCTTTTCTGTTAAATTTGTTTTGTGCCGTGCTTTTAATAGCCGTTGAGGTTTATGTGTTATTTATTCATGCGTTACGGAAGTGGAGTGAAGGTGCAATGAGTGTTATTTCGCGGTGTGTGTGTGTGCAGTGTGTCCGTCCGTCCGTGGTCATCGTCGATCGAGGTGAACAGTCCCTGCCTGGTGTATGTGTGTGTGTGTGTCGGTGTATGTTAGCGGGGACACTTTTTTGCCTGTTTCCCTTTCGTCATCCACCACATAGCCAGTAACAATCACCCACCTCTTCTTCAAGTGTGATCCACCATCACCACCATCATCACCACCCCAGTGTGTTCAAGGGTTTTGTGTGACAACCGGCAGGTTGTGCGGCACAGATATTTTGTAAATACTCACGTCCGTCCGGCTGGTCGACGAAGAGCGAGCCGATGCCATGCGCGTGAACCGCGTTCGCGGGCTGTCCGGTGGCACGATGTGGGCATTGTGTGTAGTTCATTAGTAAATTATCATAAAAATCCATGCCAATAATCATCCGGCCGGGCAGCCGGCAGTGGAGAAGTGCGTAGAGGACCGGCGGTTTAACTGCTGCTGATGGGAGGAGGATACTGTACTTTCAACTAGGTCCGCGAGGTAAGATTGTACGCTCAATGACAATAATTGAATGTTTGTTTTTGCAATATAATTTTGATATCATTAGCAACACTCTTCAAGGCGTGTTGCTTTGAAAGCCTTGTGGAGTACAAGCACGTGGACAAGATATCTTTAGTGGCATGATCAAATATGCTAATGGCCATTAACTTTACTTGTGAAATATGACTATAGTAGGCTATAGGCTCTATGATGATTCATTTTGATTTATAAATCTCTATCTGTCCATCAACTGCGGCTGATGCTTTGTACTTTTTAGGTCAAGATCTCTTTTAGTCTTTTAAATTAAGATCTTAGGTGTTATAGGATAAATCTCATTTTAATCTTGATAGGCAGTATAGAACTCTTCACAGGAAGAGCACTTGAACTCAATTCGATTAATCGCGTCCATGTAAAACAGGTTTACAGGGACAGAAGTAGGGCTATATACAAAATCAGTTGATCTTCTGATCAACATCTGACTTCTAACTTCGTTTGGTAGGTTTCGTATGATAAATCCTGATTCTTCGCGTAATTATCGTCGTGTCCAACAGACCTACATGGTCAGAAGCAGGTCGTTACACGAAATGAGTCTAATGATCGTTCTGGCGTTTGAGACTCACAAATACTTTTTAGATCATAAAAAGTAGGTTTCGTACGAAACATATCATCTAATTATTGATTTGTAGGTAGCGGACTTAAACTGGCAATGATTAGTCACTTCCATATAAAACAAACTCACATTATCAGAAGTAGGTATTTACACAAATCCAGCTAATCTTGGAATCAACTTCTGACTTCTAACTTCTTTCGGTAGGTTTCGTAAGATAAATCTGAACCTTGATTCTTCGCAAGTAGAGGACTCGAAGTCTCGTACTCTGTTTGATCAGTTATCATGATGTAAAACAGACCTAAATGTTCAAAAGTAGGTCGTTACACGAAATCAATTGATCATCTGATCAACTTCTGACTTCTGACGTTTGAGATTCACAAATCCCTTTTAGGTCATAACAAGTATGTCGTTGGTTTCGTAGGAAACTTATCATCTAATTATTGATTTTTAGGTAGAGGAATTGAACTCAGTTTGATTATTCACTTCCATATCAAATAGACTCACATTATCAGAAGTAAGTCTTTACACAACATCAGTTGATCTTGGGATCAACTTCTGACTTCTAAGACACGCATGATCATAATTAGGGCATTACAAGAAATCAGAAGATCTAAACTTGTACCATTTCTATCCCAAAAGATCGAACATTACAATAAGACTGTTTCCAAAAATCAACTTGACTTGAGAAATTAATCCATTCATTTATCACACGAGATTGTGCGTGATGCAGATCATATCACAACATACGAAATCCGGACTACAGAGGACCTGTGCATGTGCACCATGTGCTCACAAACATGCCGCGAAAAAGAAACCTACGATCAATTCTTGGCCCTTATTCGTCCCCCAAACGGGCAACCCACGTTTTAACCAAACCAAAGCAAACAGCTTCCCTGGCCTGGCAGGGGAGATGTAATCCCATGTGTATGTCCCACAGCAAGCAAGCCAGCACACAGGCAAGCAAGATCGAGAAAAAAAAACTCGTTTTTCCATGCGCCGTGTGTGTTAACGTGGTGACTGGCGGTAGATCCCGACGATTGGCTAGCCGAGATTTTCCATTGCCAGGAGAATGACGGTGAACACAGTGTGAAGTGTAAAAATATCTCTGGAATGTTTTTCCTTCGTTTGTGCGGCGCAACAACACCCTGTGGGAAGGCCCAGAGAGAGAGCGAGTGGGATGCCACACCGTCCCGTATGTGTCTATGTATGT
>AXCO02005995.1:0-20002 GCA_000473525.2 Anopheles melas | reverse complement strand
TTGAATAATAAAAACGAATTTTGACAAAAAATGTGTTTTCTTTGTTAGACCGGGGACTTATCAGCCAACCAGTTATAGCACCATTATAGGTACAAAAAACAAGCATAGGAACATGCTGTGTGGTTCAGTAGTTATAAAATCAGTAAAATCTAGTTATAAAATCAGTAAAAACAAAACATTTCAGATTTTTTCGGTTTTTTTCGATATTGTAAACATTTCACATTGTTTTAACAAAAATAAGCAACTGAAATTTTTTTCCTGTAAGTAATTTGTCAAAAAAGCCAAAATTTGCATATCTAACTGAGCGAAAAATCGACTTGGAATCAAGCACACTCTTCCGGTGTTTGAGTTCTTTTAACTCAAATTTATACAGTTTTGCGATCAAATTATGCTAAAATCAATATTATGGCTGCAATACAATTCCAATTGCTATATGCTAAAATATTCATATGTTTAGCTTCCTGACGCTTCAAATTCATTACGACACATCTGCAAATTGCGCCACTATTGGTACATTTACCCTACATTGAATACAATTGAAGATGCGTAGTTTTCTACATAAATTTCACAATGGTATAACATAATTGTGCTGTACGCAAAGTAACAGTTGAATCGTTATCTACAACTGAACAAAGCTTTTCAATGTTGTTACAAGATGCTGTCGAAATATTCAATTGATCATCTCTTATAGGACAGAACGTTTCTTGACGACTAGAGGATAAGAAATCCCTGATTTAATGAAAAATTGTTTCATCCCGATGAAATATTGTCCCAGACTAGTGTTGCTTAAGCTGCATTTACAATTGGATGAAAATCGTTTCCATTCTGTAAACGGAAGTACTGCTATTCATTTCCAAGTGAATAAACTTTTCATTCTTTTTGTTCGTTGCATTGTGCACCCTGCAACTGGCGAGGGTGTGTAGAGCAAACGTTTTAAACCAGTGGAATCTTCCCATGCTCCAGGAGTACGATGATAATACTTCCAGTCTGCTAAGAGTAAACCAGGCTGCCAGCCTGTCTGCAGCAGGAGCCAGAGATCGTGAAGCTTAGCCTCGAGCGTACTGCGATTTAGCGGCCCAAATGGGTCGTGAAGCACTAGTACACTTCCCGGTAATGCTACATCCCTGCACTGCTCGATAATGCTTGCAGTACAGAGTGATGAATATGAATGAGATTAGTGTGAAAAGTCCTATGTGAGAAACGCGAGTGTGGCCACCAGATCCGTTCGGTCGTGGAGTCATTCATGAAGCAGCAGTGTGCAAGAATTATTTCATGGCCTCCAGTCGAATACACCGGCTTTAAGGTGCGCGGATTTGTCCAATGCAAACCGAAAGTAAGGAAAAGAAATGAATCATGATTTCGTTTTGTCGTGCGACGGATCGTGTGGATGCATTAAATTTTACCCACACGACCTGCTGCTTTCCGCTGCAGCTATGCAATTGCATGTGACACTAAAGTGCACTTGGACCGTCGAAACATGGAACTGTTGCGAAATAAATGGGAATTTATTATTTCAACATGACATTATCAGACAGGTAGCAGAAGCTAGTGTGTAATACTCAACAAT
The DNA here is from genome assembly GCA_000473525.2 of Anopheles melas. Taxonomy (NCBI): domain Eukaryota; kingdom Metazoa; phylum Arthropoda; class Insecta; order Diptera; family Culicidae; genus Anopheles; species Anopheles melas. The sequence continues at coordinate 18,435 of AXCO02005995.1, read as the reverse complement.
TGGCAATGAAACCTTCAAGTATACATAGATGCATAGGTGAAAAAAGCTTTCCTCTAACATACGGTAACAGCACCTAGATGCTGTGGCTTTATCAATTGCGTTACGGTCAACATTGTGCATACATGATAATTTTTACAGCCCAGGAATGCAATTTTAAAAGCAAACCAATGTGTTTCAATAAAAGGACATCAAATGTTACCGCACCAATCCTTCCTCCTTCACTCTGATTTGCTCAGCGACAGTATTATTTCCCTCAATCCATTTAGATTCGGATCGTACATCGAACTGTCCGAAGAATGTGTTCTGTTAATCTCTTCCTGAAGCTCTATCTCGTTCTCTCTTTACGGTATGTTACACGTAAATCGTTCGAATAGAGTGCTCGTCCGTATAATGGCCCACCACGAAAACGTTGAGATCTCCACAACTTCAATGATCGTCGCAGGCTGACCAAACTGTGTGCACTTAATGATGGCTATAAAAATCACGAAAATAAGGAGATTTATCCTCGCTGCTCAAAAAGAGAGAGATGTCAGATAAAGAGCAGCCACACAAGTGGAATATCGGTCTCGCACTCTTCCCTCGCTCCAGTGCAGCGATCCAGTATTGAACTTGTACAACACGCTAAACGACCCTTGCCTGCCAATTGGTGCGCTCCTCTTCCAGTTCGGATATTGGCCAACAGCCCAACACGCAAGAACGGAGATTTGATGGCACACATTAATGTAATCATCGTCTCGTCATCATGTCAAACTTTTTTGCGCCATGCAAATTAAAAAATAATTTATTGGTAATAAATTAAGGCACCATTCCACACTGTGCCTACCTGATCGCACTGATCTTCGCGATCGCAGTTTTCGAGGACAGTACGTATCGATTGTCCATGGAGCCCGTCAAATAACAAGCCTTATGAAGCTTACGTTCTTTCCCTTCATATTTGTTATCTTCTTCTTCCTCACAATGCCTTCGCTAGCGTCACTGACTGCACCTTATATCACGCGTTAATTGCTCCCGAGACACTCGACAAATTAAACTTGAGAATAATTTTACGATCCTGGCCTTTCCACTCTCCTTTTAAACGGTTCCATTAAGTGCGATATGCAGAAATACTTCTATCATCTGAACAGGCTGCGCTGCATTGAATCGTGTTTCGTTTTACCATATTTGTATGTATCTTTTCTTTTGTTTGCTTTTTAGGTGAAAGCGAAAGGAAGGCAAAAAGATGTATTATAAATGTGATAAGCAAAAGAATACTGATTGCCGTTACAGAGAGACATGTCTATCATGTACAATTGTTTTATTCGGTGTCTTCATTTGAGTTACTTCATGTGTTATACTTGTTACATGTTTGTTTAAATGGGTTTCATTTTTGTATGATGCTGAATCCATTTCGTTTTTGTCCTGACATACCTCTGATCAAAAATAAATGTGAATCTGTACTATGGACCTATTGCTTCGAACATTAACCATACTTAAAACTAATTCACTCCCTTGCATTATGATTCATATTCATTTGTGTTGGATAAATCTGATTTGGATTCATGAATCAAAATTAATCTTTGTAATGATTCAAGGAATCTGAATCTCGGTTAGAACTCAAAGATCTCGAAAGATTCATAAGTCTCGAAAGATTCTCGAATCTCGAAGGATTCATGATTCTCATAGAAATCTCCTAATTTTCATGATGCTAGAGCGTGTTCATATTATTCTTCTTGGCGCAACAACCTACGTAGTCAAGCCAATCAATACAAGGCTTTCCAGACTTCTTGGCAAGTACCGCGCAGCCGCAAGTCTTGCAAGTTAACCACTGTACTACAAGATAGTACACATTCAATATATTGAAATCCATATATCTCAAACGATTCATGAATCTCTGGAGATTTATGAAAGTTTATGGATTAATAGATTCATACTCATCTATCATAGATTCGTAAGTTTTTAAAGATTCATAAATCTTTCTTGATTAATTGATTTATGTTTCCTTGGAAGATAATGATTCTTTGAATTTTTATGAATCTTTGTAGATTTGATTTGCAATTCAAACCGATGAGTTAGGTTAAGATTCATATGAACGAATCTCAACGAAAGATTCATGAAACCCAACACTAGTATTCACATGCATCTAGTCCGCACTGGTTAAACATCGAACTAAAGTTCAGTTATCCTGTATTTTGCAATCGATAAACCATCAATTTAACTGTGTTGAGAAAACGAACATTCAAACAAAGTCACGGCGAACGCTCTCAAAGACATGCCAACAGATTTAATTCAATTCGGGTTTTATGATTTTTACATGACACCTTACAGCTAACTAATGTACGTAAAACCTTGCACCAAGCCTACGGATAATGAAGGACATACATATAGCCTCGATGCCGTACGCTTTCATGAGTACGGATCGCTAACTTCCATCGTGTAGGCTCGCCACTGAAGACAACCATGCGGACTAAGGATTGGCTCGGTAATGATTTTTATTTAGGCTATAAAACGCGTGCACTATGGCTAATCCGCGCTCAATGCACCATCATCAATAGTTGTGACCTGCTTGGAAGCTGCGATACACATCTTCGCCTTCTGTGCACATCCACAAACACCCGGCGACGGCACGCTGATGAAACACATGGACCCCTGGCTCGTTCATACAAACTATCGTCAACGTTGGCTTCAAATTCTCTATCGGTACTCGATTCCAGCATGCAAAACCTTCTTGCGCTGCGTAAACTGAGACCAATAAGATTAATATTCCAGTCCATACAGATTGTTTACAAAGTTTTCAGAGTGAGAGAGACGTAAGTTTGAACACATTCGTAGTCGCATTTTTATAACCCAGCTCATTCGACGATGAAAAATCACGGCAAAGCTGCAATATTAATCAATCGTACATTTGCGGAGGTCAGCTCGTCTATTCTGCTGTGATGAGGTAATCCTTACATCCATGTTGTTTCACTGCACGGAGTTGTTACTTATAATTTTTATGGTCATCATTGTAAACTGAAATAGAAGTACTACTAATGGTGAATGAGTCGTATCTGGCGTGCAATGTTCATTTCATTATTGGTTTATAAAGAAAATTAAATTGTATTTTAAATTGACCAGCCAATCCAGTGGGTAAATAATATTTTTCAAGCCAGAATTACCACATAATCGGTACCAAGAATTTGAAGGTTGGTTTGGCAACCTGTTGAAAAGTTTTCTCTCTTAACAATGTAGAACAAATAAAACAAAAAAAAAATATCCGTAGATCCATGTAGAGAACAATTTCACGTCGACATCATATTTGATATTCACAAGGACACATTTGAGAAATCCTGTCCAATATGTTGATACAAATCGTTGCTCTCTGATCCTCACATACAACATAGCAAAACCGGTATGCGACGTTAGCAACCAACTGCCAGCTATATACGAAACACCAATATCAATCCAGCAGCCTTTTTCACTGATCACTGGCAACATTCAATCGATACCACCAAATCTAACATTCGTCCCCAAGAATAGAGCAGCGGGACGCTCCCGAAAGCAAACAGACAACATATACAAAAAGCGACACTGTCAAACTATTTCTCAAACCGATTCAAAAAATTGGAGTATTCCTCGGCTGTGCCGCCCGCCTGCCATGGATCTGAGAGATTATCATTAATCTTATTTAAATATGAAATTGAGAGCAGCATCAATAATTATCCACCAACCACGATCCTCCAATCATTCCCACTCGCCCGCATGGTGAAATATGCTTTCGGTAAGGTGCGAAGTCGTCATCATTTCGCGGCGGGGGAAGCTTTTTCTTCTTCTTCTTCCTGGGACCGTACAGTGCGTGCGGATCTGTTGGAATGTGGTTAAGCTTGTACTGCTACAACTGCCACAACAAGACCGTCTACTGCTTCTCCACTTCAGCCACTGGCCAATGGCGCACGGACTGTTAGAAACCGTATAGCACATGATCACAGGTTTTTTTCCTAGTTCCCCTTTCTTTTCAGCCGCACGATGAAGCGTCCGAACCGGGCGTCGTCACTATAAAGCGCTGAAATTAATCTTAAGCTGTTGGGCATACTCTTGTACCCTGTCAACCGATACCAGCTGACCGTGTCGCCAGCTACAAAACCATCGGTAAGTTTGCCGAGGATCCGCTTACCCATGCGTCTGACAAATAGACGAATGAACCGAACGGGATCCATAGGTTCAACATCGGCGATGGACGTCGTCAGAATCGAAACGGGGCGATGCGGTTGGATTTGTCTTCTCGGTGACATATATTAAATGCTTCTGGTAGATAAGCACTGCCAACGACAACACCAACCAGCGACAGGGTTGGGGAAAATAAATGTGGCAACGATAAGGATGGGAAGCAACAATAAATGAATTCCAATCAAGTCACGACACGCAGAGAGTGTCGATTAATTCAAACGAATGGATAAACGGTGTATTACCATCGACGGGCGTTTTGCCGACAGCTTTGCGCTACATTTTTCACCTCTTTAAGACATCTCCAGCGCTAATCATTTCAACTGCTGCTGTTTATTGTACACTCGTGCAATGATGCTGAAAATGTTTTTACCCACTCATTTAATCAACTGAAATTATGAAAAGATCATCAAACTGTGGACAATCATATTACTATTTTAACTGATTATTTTTTAAGCAAAGCTAAAGTTAAAGCAAAGAAAATTGCAATGCTAGAGAGCAAATTCTCTAGTATTTCTGTTAGTTCACCATAGTTTATTTGATATTTTAACTTCTCTTTTTCGGGAAAATGGCTTGCTGATTTAGCTTGCAGAAACAAACCAAAAACTACAATAAAATTTACGATAGTATTAAATTTATAACAGACCAAACATGAAAATGTTTGTGTTAGATAAATGGTCATAATTAAAAAAAAAATTAAATGTCCCGAATTTCAATATACTATCAATACTTTATATAGACTATTATAAATGAATAATTCACATTCAGCGAGCCTGACAAAAATAGCCATTTTCATGAATTTGACCTTTATTTCCGAGATAATATATTAATATGAACCTCGACCGAATATATGAATAGACCACGGGTTCCAGTCAAAACACCTCTCACATTAACGTGTATATTTTTTTAGAATTTAAGTTATATCCGAAGCAAAAATATTATTTTTAGACCCATTTAGGATTGCAGGAATTTGATATTGATCCACAGAGTGAATCTGTGAGTGGGGTTTAACTTTGACTGATTGTAGCTTCTAATAAGTAAGTAATTCATTTTGTTGTACTAATGCCAATACTTTGTGCAACGTTCAAACGCAACGTATTTCAAACAAACTAAAATGTTTTCCTTTTTTGTTAGATATTTTTTTACCATCATTTTTAATTTCCGACACAAATCCTACTTTTTGTAGAATCTAAATATACATTCCTTATTTATTCAAAATTGTACATCATATAATTTGCCATAAATACAAGTTAGCTTTGAAATAACAGTATCGACCATCGGGCCCATGTGTCACCTCGTACCAACACCAACCGTGTTTACTGCGAATAAAGATAATCTAGTTCTGCTTGTACTATTCTGCACATGACAATATATGTGCATTGTGCAAAAGGAGTGCACAAATTGCTTATTACAATGTCGCCGCCGAATTTATTTAGCCATAAAAAAGCACAGCACAACGGGGGTAAGTCACATCTGCTCGGGATGCTAACGAAGACCCAATAACCCAGCGGCTAGCCGACCTTCTAGAACTGGCGTACCAGGCGATCGATTATCTTTCCCTATTGTGTGCAATTTGCCGACCTGTGCAGTAGAGTCACCTTAGTTGCAGCGCGCTCCAATGCTGTTTCACTGGACTTGCAAAAGTTTCCCGATCGTAAAACTCATAAATAACTTCGCTTGCTTCCAGCACTCTGCGCCAGTCCATGCTGCTCTCCGCGTGTGATTACCAGCGTGAGTGCCGTTTTATTTTAGCACTAATCGGTCACTTAGCATCCGACGGGATGGACCCGTCCAGTTGCAAGAATGGTTGCTAAGTTGCTCTTTTGCTCAGCAGTAGGTGGCGCACTTTGCGCCAATCGTACGTGCTCCTGCTCGTGCTTAAAATTCGTACCCTTTGCGCGATCGACACGAGACAACCCAATTATCATTCACCAATGCAAAATTAAGCAGAGCGCTAAGGTGCGAACTGTTTGTTTGTAAACACCATCGGCAACACGCAGAGCCGATTTACCGAACTAGGTAAGTGGCGATGCCTTGTGCGAGCGCAAGAATTCTCGTACTATTGCGTCCAATTAGTACGGCCTGCTCTAGATGCTTGCTTTCATTCGAAACATTTTCCCAAATAGCGTAATTCATCAATGGCACGAGAACAGCCGTACTGTATCGACACAGTCTCCGGATTCTACACTTTATACTCCTTATCCGCAGCCACATCCGATCGTTGCCGTCAGCGATTTTGTCTAATCAACATAAAACCGTGCAGTAATAATCACGACTAAGGATGTAAATTATCGCTCTACTAAAATTTTATTATGAGGTCGCCGCTCATCAGAAACTAAGCGAACCATGTAGAGAAACTGGTAGATGATTGTTTAAAGCGACCTGCTGACAATCTAATGGTAATCTACGATACCGCACAGATGAACGATACCATACAAACCGAATCGTACCAAATGTCCCCACACGAACCTGCAGATAGCATCTTGACCACTGCCAATTAAGTTATATCGGATCCAAATGCTACGCTCACCAGTTCGAACTATAGTTCGTCTTGTCATTCATAGGTTTGTCAACGGATGGATCGGTATGAGTCCTGGGCTGCAGCGAATCGAAGCCAAAAAAGGAAGCAACTCTAATCATAAGCGTGACCTGAATAGAATATCCATTTAATACATTTTTTACGAACTTTTGATCTTATCCAGCAACCTCCTACTGGGCGCTGCCCGACGTTTTCGGATTTCATTCAATGAAATCATTAAGCCAGATATTCATGTTCTATTTCACCTACGTGAAATAAAAGCGATTTAGATCAAAAATGTAATGCTCCACAAAATTTGAGAATTACCATTACTTCACGTGGTTAACCAAACATTATTGTACAGCTTCATACGATCTTGTGCGGCATATATTAAGTCTAGTTATAGATAAGTGTTAGAATATTATGTATGTTGTCTCATTAGTTACACTGATCTGTAGTCACTTGCGATGATGATGATGATATTATATTTTATTGTTTATTTGTTTTTTTTTTGTAATTTTGAAAAATGACATTGCAGATTAAGTTTTAAAAGGATAAATAAGAAAGAGTCGACAATGAATAAAGACACGCGCGCGAGAATCAGATCTTTATGGATTGATGTGTATGAATTTGAGATAGTCAAACAGTCTTAAGTGGCCATCTATGTTGTAGGCTGTGGATCTTTATTTAACTACTATGTATGATAATGTAGCTCCCTGATTTTGTTTTGATACGAGCCAGTTGTTTTTATCATTCATTAACATGTCTGTCTTGTATATGTCTGACATGAATGTCTTGTAACTTTAAATATCCTAGTGATACATTCGTTCCTCTCAATCCATAGTCGGGGATAGAGGTGAGACTCATCATCATCATGATGACTAAATCATAGCGATTGATGATTGCCTTGGTCTTAAATGCTTATCGAATAGCATAAATTTTATATTATATTTGTGTTACAACATTTCCCAAATTACTTACTTACTTACTTACTTATTCGGCGCTACAACTGCTTTGCGGTCTTGGCCTGCCTCAGGAGTGTCCGAAACCGCTCACGGTCTCGTGCCTTTCCAAAATTACAAAATATTATTACCTTTGTTTGCAATTGTTAATTGAGAAGCATTCGATTATTGTTTATTTTAGTAAACATCACTCCATTCTCGTGATACGATTTTGATACAAAATCATACATAGTAACTATGCCGTGTTTGTGCAAATTTTCAAAGTCCCTTTTAAGTAAAATTCATGATTCTAATAGTTTTTATTAATTGGCTTAATTCTTCTTAGTATATTACTATACTACAAGTTAAGCGTATCATAAAGGCAGTTGGTTATAACGCTATATATAAGCTTATTTATAAGCTAATTTTATATACTTTCTTTTAGTTTGTCTTCACACCTTTAGCAGCATAGGAACTTGCCACTTGGCATATGTGTCGCTAACGAAACACATATGTATTACTTTATTCCGTACATTATTCGCCATCTTAATCTCATACGAAAGAGCATCATAAAGTAACACTCTAGATATTGGTTATGCATTACCTACCATATTTATGTGTAATAGGGTAGTGCAATTGCTATCCATATTCCACTAGTTATGCCATATCTGCTGTCGGATCATCATTATAAATGGAGCAAACCAATATTAACGATATGCATTTGCCTGTAAATGCTGCTCCTCGATAGGGCGCTACACTGCATGGCTCACATCAGCCACCTTACTAAACTATCTGCTGAAGCTTCGATTGTATTAAAGCAGTAGCGAGACACAAGTTTATAAGGCCAAACTCCCATTCCCGATATTTGTATCAACATTCACTTTAACACCCTACTTTAAAATGATTGATATGCTATTTTATTGTAACGATTAAGGCACTTTAGCAGCTTGAGCATAAATTTAAGATAATTCTATAAAATACGTAAAATACATGAGTACTACTGACATCAGTGATTCATGCATGACATATTTCACAAAATAACACAAAGAAAATATCTGATTGGAATCAATTTGTTAAAATGTAATATGGTAAAATACAAGAATATTTTCGATGTCTTTCCTAAGCAGAAATTAAAGCCCTTCTTCTTCTTAGTCTTACTATGTATGCAATCACGCCGGTCGTTACAGGCTACGACAGTTTGGTCTAGATGGAAATCGATCCCTGTCAACTTGCGCCCTGTTCAAAAGATACACTACCGGGATTGGTATGTGACTGTTTGTTAAATATTGGATGTTTATGATTTATGTAATTGTTTAAAGATATTTAATAATTTTTGAGTTTTTTGCTATTCTAAAAGTAGTGACATTAAATTCTGCATATATGTTGGTTTAAGTTTGTCATTGCTCTTAATTAGTGGACTTATTATGCTTAAATTATACATACGAGTTGTCACCAAAAAACCAAAAAACTCAATCTTAAATGGAAAAACGTCACTTCAATTTATGACTCTTAATGCTATTTTTATTCAATAAATTATTCCGTCAAATCATTCGAAATACGAAATACTAAATTCGAAAAGAAATAAAACATAACGCCTTGCGATCTGGGCCATCATCACTTATTGCACGTATAACACCTTACTAGCGAGTGGCACAGTTGTTCCTGTTTGGAAATGAGTCCCGGCCCATGTTCACCTATTTCGATGTATGATCGTGAAAATCGTAAAATTTGGTAAGCTATTGGAGTAATGAAGGTAAATTTATTCATAAATATCTACCTGCCCTCATGTCGACGCCTTCAGTCACGTTTCTTTTGACTATATCAGTCGTTTATTCGATCGCCCATACCCGGACACATTCGAAACGTGTGAGATGAAATCGATCGGTGGTCACCTTTCAAGTCGTTCGATCTCGTATCGCTCGACAAAAATTGATTATCATTCGTATTTCCATAAATTTCCATCACGCGCGTCATCCCCGACTGAATTGGAGGAAATGAACTTCCACCGTACGGATGGCCGGACCGGCTAGGAAATGGGACGCACCGGCAACGGGAAACGATGTCTGCTCACCACTGACACGGTGTAACCCGTGGAATCCGTAATTTAATCCTAAATAGCAGCAATTTAATAATGAAAATGAATCGTAAAACCTGCAGTGGAATTTTAAAACACAATTCCTTTGGACAGCAAATGGTCTCATTTAGGTGCTCTTAAACAAACACGGAAACTTCGTTTCATTTTTTGAGAATCAAGTCCCACCAGCCAAGCCTTCTACGATTCGATAAGAAGGAATTGGACACCAAATGATCGTGGTTAAAAGAAACACCAGCATGTGTGAATCTACAATGTATGCAAAAAAGATGGAACTGCGCCAAAGGAATTGATATTAGTAGCACTACATTTAAATGTGAACTCATTTTATCAGATTCGGAGTTGAAATCTATAAATAAATATACATTACGACCTATAATATACAGCAAAGCACGTAAAAAAAACATTTGTCGTTTGTTCTGCATTCAGTCAAAACATGTTGTGATGTACTAAACTCTCTCTATTAGTTCATGAACGATGAATATTCCTTTTCCAAAGCTATTCCTTTCCCAAACCTTCACGATATTCCTTTCCCAAACCTTCACATTGCTTGTTGGGTGTTTTATTGTCAGCAACTCATCGCCGTATTTGAAATGTATTCAATGAAACACAATTTATAAATTGCCATCGATAGGAAAATTATACATCCCCAGTAAAAGGTATACCACAATTCTCATAGGTTTCGTCTTCATCGATCGGCAAGATAAAATCCGCTCAACCTCAACAGATGACGACAACTCCGGCAATAGACGACCTCCAGCCTAGCCCAGACGGCCTGGAACTTAAGCACGTATGGTTCCCAAAGGAACCCACGGTGCACGGTGCATCACAGGTCGAGATCCCAAGGCAAGCCTCTATTGCAAGACACATTGTAAACGATGGTGACCTAAAGCGTCTCGCGTTCTGCCCTAACCGAGCCCTAGCCCCTCACCGGCGATCCGGCAATGTTTAGCATCATTGTTATTACCGCTGGTTTCATTCCACAAATTAACTCGTATTCTTGCACTCAGGTGGTACCCTGATAGCTTTTTGCCGTGCGGTACTACGCCGTGCGGTACGCCGTCCAGTTTGAAATTCCTTCGGCTGCACATCACAAGTCGATTTGCTCTCGCCGAACCGTTTCAGCACTAGCGATGGTTGCTTTCTAGTCGTTGCCGACCGAGGCTATCCTAATATCATTATCTGATGTTTTCTGTTTTATTATCCAATTCATTTCTCGGTGGTTGAAAGTAGCTTCTTCCTTTCAGCTGGATGAATGTACTGCCACTAATCCCGGGCAGGTGAAAAAAACGTCCTCGTTTCATTACTCTACTCTGTTGCACTGGCCGACTCAAAGCATACAGCTCATAGCCCAGGGTCACGGAAAGAAATCTACAGCCATACTGTACTGTTAGACTGATCAAAACGTTCAGAATAGAATGTGTAAAAACGTGCATACTACAATTTCTCTTTTTTTTGCCTACGTGCCCAAAACCGCAAAATGTATCACAAACTGTTGATTGTCCAATCAAATTTCCTTTTATCATCTACAGGTGTAGTGCTTTCACAATGTGCCACACTAAATGTATAAACAAATATGTAATCCTTCTCGACGATAAACGAATAAGTTCCCAATCAACCCCCTGAGTTAGCTACAGGATTATTCTTTTTTATGTCACCACCGCATACGTTTAAAATCAGGTGAGTAAGGAAAGCGATTTGAATGTGTGTATGCTTGCTTAAATTCGATCAACGCTAGCACAACATTGGAAAACATCAGCATAGAATTTCAAACGCACGCTCTTAAGCCGTACTAATGTGTTTTATAACCAAAACACTTTTTCGGCCTTTGGTGTCATATTCAAAACCATGTCTGTTTTTCAACAAATTGACTCATGGGCCAGCCATCGCTATTTTGGCTGGATCACGAAAAAATGAAACGGACATAAAACTCGCGTTAAAGCTACCAGCCGAGAGCTCTCATTTGATCTTTACATCTCAGTGCTGATCATTTCAAACAGGTTCTTGATCTGTGTTCGAACTCTGATGATCATTTAAGTCGATCGTACGATTGGTTTCCTGCTTGTATAAATCATCATTTTAACGATGCGGTTATCTCACCTGCTTTGAAACCTTCCGGCTAAATACCTTTTACCGCCAATGTCGTCGTGCCCGGTTGATTGGTGTGCATAATTTTTGTCTCTCTTCTCTAAGCCACCTAGCGATACCCATCTCACACAAACGATCTTCCAAATATTCCAATCACTCTAGATAGATTCAAATTAAAAACGATTTTAACGGCTGTCCAAAGGCTGTCCTACGGCAAACCTTTCGATTTGAGCACCGAATGAAACAAACCCTATAAATCTTTCACATTTTGATGACGAAATCCCGGCACTATCCACTTGCGCTCCAGTCAGTTATGAAGGCCAGGATGAACATTTGTGCCCGATCATTATCAGATCGAAAAATATAGTGATCACCGTCAAACAGAAAACTATCTTAACAAAACTCATCACTGTTGATCATATTGGTCGTGAAAATAAAATCACCACTAAAGATTGATTTATTAATGCCTCATTCAAAAGAGGCTCTTTGCACTATTCTTCAGCAAGATGGAAGTGATTAGATGGTTTAATTTATTTTTTCGTTTGATCCACACATTCGTAAATTCTGCTCAACTTGTTTTATGCGAGGACATAGTACATTACTAGCGTTGTTTTCTTCGAATAATAATCATTGACCTTATAAAATTCACTATTTCATGGTGCAAGAGTAACCTCACCTAAACATAAGCTCGAATTATGCACAAATAAAATAATTTAACACGACATGAACGTTTTATTTGTCAGCATAAGAGAATCTAACACTTATGATCACATCTTGAAGCCATCAACAGATGGTTGATTAAAATAATCAATTATATTTCAATATGCTGACTGTAGTAAAGTTTGATTGGAAAGTCTGCAGTATGCATACTATTAAGTATTTTTAAATTGTAGTTTTTGTTAGGAATTGCTTACAATGGGAAGTTTTATCTGTTTATAGTACGTTTGTTACTCGTTATTGCATCGCATACAATTCACGTGTGTGCATGAACCACATGCACCTTGACTTGCTCGATCGTGAAGCTGCAAAATCTAATAAACCTAGCCGTTTCACTTGCAGCCGACGCGAAAGCAAAATCAAAGAGCTCGAGAAAGGTGCATCTTTACCGTGCCATTGTTTTCGACCCGAGGTAAATACCGTTGCTCGTCGCCAGCAACGCCTTCGATCGCATAGATCCTCACCTTGCTGCAATCTCGCAATGCGCGCACTCGTGTGCCCAAACCGCACTCGCCCGACCCCTCGTCCTGAAGCCCTCGCACTGCGCTTCGCTTTATGGTAATTGAGTTATGTTTGATATCGAGGATAGATTAGGCACAGAATAGGCTAGCGGTACAAATTGAGACCGGCCGGTCAGCAGCATCCACTGCGCCAGGGTATGCTGCTGTGCCCGGCAACACAATGCACATTCCCAAGATTTACCTTTCCCACATCGCAATCACACGGTCGCAATCACAATTCACACGGCGAAAGCAGAAGATAAGTCAACGAATGCACCACGTAAACACCTGATCATATCGACGGCCAGTATGCAGGATCCGCGCCATAATCGACACTGGAATGTGACCCAGTACGATCGGATCCTTTTCGGACAGTTTTTAACTTAATGTGTGTGGCAAATTTCAATACTATTAGGTCATTCGGTTTTGACATTAATACCACTAAATAGATGCCTACTAAATAGACCGATTTTTCAACTGCGTAAATTAGTATTCGAGTAGTATTAGAAACACCGGCATGAGATAGTTCATCAATCGGCTGTCCGGTCACACTTTTGACATTCTCTGGGTGCTTCCGTCTGACATAAAGATCATCCGTTCATCTATAAAAGGAAACAATTTTCTGGTGCAATCAATCTCATTATCATATCCTCCTTTCTATGCTACAAGCTATTCCCTATCCCTTCGCCGCAGTTGTGAAAAAAGAGCATTCGAATGAAATCACCAAAATACTGGTCAATTTCCGTGATACTTATCTACGTGCATGCCAAGCACCGATAAACCCAATAATAAATGAATGGGCTCGTCTAAACTTCTTTTTTTCTTCACTATACGCCTGCGTACTTCCAAACGATACAGTGATTTTGTCGCGATTACATCCCAATAGCTTTCAGGTCCAAGCCGGAGCAAATCGAACCGAGCTTTCCGTTTGTTCGCATCCAAGTATCTCGTTTCACGGTTATTTTGGGGCGAAAGTGCCCACCACTGCCACAATCTTTATTGATTCGCGAACGAATCTCTTCCCGGCGTACTTCCTCCATCGCTGTGGCCGGAGTAAAATACAGAGCGAAAGCTCAATTGTGATCCATTGTTTCGGAAACGGCCGTGTTGCCGATGGCTCGCTGCACCAGCTTCGCCGTTGCATTAGACAATTGGGCTCTAAACTGATGATCTATAATTTATGTGCTATTTACTCTGCTTCCAGGCGCTGGATCGACGAACTCGATAGGCGAACAGCCGCTACAGCCACCAATCGATCTTGCTCGATTACGGCAACGAGCTGTACTCGACTGGTAGAGAGAACGAACGAAAACAGGATCATGGGAAAATAATCAATGGCCGTCGATTATGTCAACGATAATCCACCATACCGTTCGAACGAAGATTTTTTTAGCACCCATCGGTTCGAAAAAAATCCGTGAAATTTATTACAATCGTGTGACAGGCATGTACACCGAAATGTCACCTGTATATTTGCAGCCAAAGCTCGCTGTTCAGCTAATATCTAACCAAAGATCGCAACGTCAGCGTAATTTCTACTTGCCTATCATTTAATAGCTACACATTTTACAACATTTATATCTCGTTGTATACACCTCTGTCTTAAAAGAAAAGAAATAATATATAATAATACCCTGAACGCCTCTTCACTATATGATCCACTTTTATTTTTTTATATTATTTTTTATTTTATTTTTTTTATTGAATTAGAAACTGACCAGTAATCCAGACCAGTAATTGATTTTAGATCAATCGACTTCTTTTTAATTTCCGTGAATTAATTTACTGTTAAAATTAAAAGTTAAAAAAATAATCCTAATCCTTCCTAATAATCCTAATAATCCTTCAAACATTAAAGGAAGAAACAATATTAACAAAGGGGATGTGTCTTGAAACGGTACAACTTTTTACATGAAACAGGGGGAAGCATTTTTTTTCGTTTGTAAAACCGGGCAGGATATACTTTGCTGTACATGTTGTGTTAAGTGAGCATAACGATCCTGATGTAAAATCTAATACCTTTTGAAAGCACCATAGAGAAACATGAAATTTTGAGCATATTTCTGGAGGATCAGAAGGATGGTTGTAATTTTAGCGTTGCGTTGCTAATGGATGAAGCCTAATTTGAACTGACAAATGAGTTTCAAAAGCAAGTAAATTACCAACTACGGTACCTAGCAATCGAACAGTGGACGCATTTTTAATGCTTCAGCTTGAGCACGGATTTATGCTACAGTTAAACCAAATGTTTGCGCACATTATTCAGAACCAATACAGCAATGTGTGTAACCCACAGAGAGCGTCCGCTAGTGCATGTGAATAAATATTTATGAAGCGAGCATTACTTCGCTGCCTCGCGCAACAGTTCGGTGATGCGCCGCTATCTGTGGCAGAGTAAAAGTCAAAAGACGACTAGCAGGTACACCCGGTGCAGCCGGGGCCCGCGCGCTCGAAGGAAAAGCGTCCCGGAAAAGGGTGTTTATAAATATGGGCACACAAGTTCGAGGTCATTTTAATAGTGACCTTTGCTGCATGTGAGTGTCAGTCGTTTTTCTCTCCTGAGAGCATGCCTACGGCCGTAAAAGCTTGGCCGGATGCTCGTGAATAATGCCAATTGCAGTCCCCAGCAATGCTGCCGCAGCATCATACGCCTGCGAACACCCACGGTTTGTATGTATCACTGTGCTGCACCGTTTTGCTACAAAGAATCCCGTGCGCCAGCGATACCACAGGGTAAGTGCGTAGCAGCGGCAGTGCGGGAAGTATTGCAAAGCGATAATATTGACTACCCTTTAACACCTGCATTCGTAATTGACCGAAGATGGGTACGTACGGTCACCCGCTAATTCCGTATCCAATGCAGCGCAGCATCGCTGATATCTTGCGTTCGATAAGCCACAGTTGGGTTAGGCACAGGGAGTGTCATGTGGCACCGACAGGAATCTACCTAATTCCCAGCGCTGCTGGACTAACCTCGCTAGACCAGCAGTATATTGGATGGAATTGGATAGGACAAGTCGTTTATAACTATTTAATGGTTGTACCAACACTTGCCACACCAACTGGAATGTAAACATACGAGTTTGCTTAGGGTTGTTTCCAGACTTTCTGGCTAGCAAAAAAGATAACGTCAGTACACTTCGCTCAATTAAACTGTGCTCTCACAATACCAATGAATATAAGACAATGTTACATGATAACTTTACGCGGTCACAATAATTCCTTCTCGCAATATAAAACCATTTGAGCAGAAAATAATTCGCCCCTTTCGCGAACCGTTCAACCCTTCATGTCTTAACCCCCGGGAGGAGAAAGCGTTCAAAGATGCGCGGAAATCACTCCCTGCTAAAATTGCATTGCTACTGTACCGTTTGCCAATTGCCATTATAAACCGTGTACAGGTACTCCTATGCACAACGGTTCATAAGGTCAACCTGCGATCTAGTCATCTCTTGTCAGGAGCTGTATAAGAATGTGGTTCCCGGTTAAAATTCTTCAACCCAAGCCACCGTCACCGCCATCATGCGTTGCACGCCATCATAGGCGTACATCGACCGGGCGCACCAGCCGCTGAACTTACGCAGCCGCTGCCCCAACAAAAGCTAATACCCATATAATGACACGGACTTAATTTTATTAGCATCGATCATCCGCTGCTGGCGGGCACTGCAATGCGCATCTGGCCGCAGCCGCAGCCTACGGGCCGATGATTTGCCCGCAATTCGAAGGCTTGCGCAGTTGCCCGCGCTGGAATTGTTTTGAATGCAGGTTATCTGCCGCACACAAACCGTTGTGTCCCCTTCACCGCTCCAGACCTAATTCGCGCTGTCCGGGCTATGTATCGGTACCAACAGCTACCAACAGTACCCACAACACCCGGGAAAGCATTCCAAAACTGATGAATGATTTATTGGCTCCGCTGGTCGAATGCAACAGAATCGGACCCGGCCGGGCTACTGTCGCGGGTTGTGCTCGCGCATGGCATGGACCACTCCGGCGTGCTTGAAATATTTCTGTCGACAATCGTATCTTGCGACCTGCGAGGTTTCGCGAGCTTATGCGCGATTTTTCCAAACACTGTACAATTTCAGGCTGTGCTAGTTTGATGAGGTTTCGTACATCGAGTGCATATCGAGTACATGCGTAGGGTAGGACCCCACGACGAACGAAATGTACGTTCCCGGTTTCGATCCCTGCTGCACACGCTCAAACTTATGAAGGGCATTCCTTTTTGATGGATAACTTTCGGTATGATATTAATCTCCAACTGCCTGGAAGAGATTAGCGCAGGATGTGCAAAGGGACATAATTAATAGGCTTAATTCTGCGGATCATAGTGCACGACTCGTGTCATTTTTACCGATCTCGCCCATCACGCGGCGCAGAAACACTGTGGACTCTGCTGTAAGGAGCGACATATCGGGCGGATGGAAAGTGTGTAGCACAGTCGATATGGGTGGAACGAAGGGCGGATGGATGGATGGATGGATGGATGCATGGATAGATGGATGGATGGATGGATGGATGGATGCACTACAAAGCGTCCCACCGTGGTAAGCGCAGTTTAACAGAAGCGGACCAAAAGACAGGGACAGAGTGGGCCTGAAAACTTCAGAATGTCGATCTATCTTACCGATCGGTAGCACGGCCAATCCGCAAATATCCCATGGAGCAAATATTTCATGGGGGCTGTCCAACGATACTGGCACAGCATGCCGGCTAGTCGGCCCGGCTTGCTGGTGGATTCTTGTGAACCAGCAGGATGATTGCATTATTAGTGCACTTCGTTCGGTGCAGTTTCTTTCTCTGGATGACCCGTTTTTTTTATTGCTGGTCTTACCTTTCCTCGCGACTGCTGTCGTTTTGTACTTTTCTTCGCTATACATTCTTTGCTCACGCTTCGCCGTGGCAAGGCGCTGAGCTCAAGTCGTCATGCCCGGAACAGGATGGTGTCGGCAAAACGTGAATGATTGGCATATCGATCAATTTCTGATTTTAATGCACTTTAATGGGTTCATTTCGAGCTTTACCTACAAGTGAGCGCATATTTTGTTAACGTAACGAAGCAGCATTGCCGTTTAGAAAGTGCAATACGCGGTTTGGTAGTCTAATGCAAGCACATTAGAGATTACCCCTATTAGTACGTTATCTAATTATCATAATGACACGATTGAAATCAGATCTAATGGGTCAAATGGTACGATAGAGCATACTCATCGTTTTTTTTGCTTTCTATCTTTTCTTCGATCGTCAATCCGCAGGTGAATGTCATAATTGATTACGCCATTCAATGCGCAATCAAAAATTAATCAATAAAATATTTATATGTAGCGGAATTTGGGGCCATACGGGGCAAGAGTGCCACCAAGCATTTTTCCTTAAAAACTTTAGTTTAATGAT
>KI920855.1:9580-21215 GCA_000473525.2 Anopheles melas | reverse complement strand
AAGTCCTTGGCGTTCTCGTACACGGTGCGAGTAAATCACTTGTCAACTCTGGAGGGTAGGATCTCTTCGCTGGTCTAATTCAATTATTTCTCGATTACACGTATCGTGTTTGTTTGCCAATGTTGTCCTGCCCGACTAGCTACGTTTGGTTTCGACAAGCGCTTATTTTCTCTCTCTCCTTGCTCCCTCTCTCTCTCTCTCTCTCTGTCTGTTTTTCTTCGGGATCCAATCCCTGATCATGTGTTCGCTTTGCTTGCATGTGTTTGTACTGTGCTGCTGAACGGAGTATGGGGAAACATAACTCGTGCGTCGGGCTTGTGAGCTTTCAGTGGAATGGAATTGGAGGTCGAGGAAACGTTTTCAGAGAAAACTTTTACGACATTTACATCTCCATCGGCGTTGGTCGATAGCAAACTTGCATGTATCTGGTTGGACGGGAGACGCAACTGTATCAATAATGTATCCCACCAAACTGTTGGAATGCTGCATCACAACGGCCAGCCTTAGCACAAATTCTCCACTATGTTGTATGTTGTATGTGGTATGTTTAGTTTTCTAAGAATTCCTTATGAATATGAGCAACGTATGTACCTGGCTCTGTCCTATGTTTGCGATAGCCGAAGCGCTTCGGCCCCTGGAAAGCAAATGGTAGAGACGATGCAATTTTGGGCGTTCACTGTCCATGAGCACAGGGATCTGTTTCGCTTCGGTGCTTGCGGTGATAGTGGTCCCCATAGATAGACGCGTCATCCGACCGGCATCGGTTCACATTTACCCGGGTAATCGTGCCGAATTCATGCTAGGACCGACGACGAAAACGCCTGAAGCGTAGTGCGCGCTTCGGTCGTTTGCTGATAAGCCCCCCGTTTGTCACCCCGTTTTGGATAGTTGGAACGCAACGACACACGGCTAAGGCTATAGATGGCCTGCCTGAGGAGAAGACAGTTACGTTCGACTTCGGCTTCAGCCATGATTGATACGCATGGTTAGTGGTTAGGGAATGGGAACCGTAATATGGAGTAAAACAACGACCACGTACGATTAGTTTTATGGGATTTTTTTTTTGTTTATGTGTTTCCGCGGATCTGCCGGCACAAGCTCACCCAGTCTTGGCAGTGATGATGGAATGTTGTTGAATCTCTTTTCCTGATTGTGAGCATTGTATGAGCAATAGACTCTTTTGTAGTTGCGTTTCTTCTTCTTTTGGCTCAACAACCGTTGTCGGCCAAGGCCTGCCTATATCACTTGTGGGGTTGGCTTTCAAGTGACTTATGGGCTACCCCCTATAGCAGGACAGTCAGTCCTTCGTATGCTGGCATGGTCTATTTGGCGCTTGAACCTATGACGGGCATGTTGTTAACGAGTCCTACGAGTTAACGACTGTACCACGAGACGGGCTGAAGTTGCGTTTATGAAGGTTAAAATAAATATGAACAAATATTGTAAGTAATAACGTAAATAATGGTAAACATTATGTTTAAATTAGACCGTAACTCGATGGTGCAAGAGTGCTTCATATGGCTAAATCAATCATACGGTATTATCTTGTCTAATTCAGACTGTTTATAATAACAGAAAGCGCTGCCTAGCATTCAATTGAAATGATTAAAAAAAGACGTACAAAATGTATAAAAGATTTTAATTATTAGCATTTAAAAAATCAATGTAAAGGATCATGCTCACCTGAATATTAAGAGCAAAAAATCCTCGTATTCTTTAAAATAGACAAAATTCGACTGCTCAAGTCAACGAATAAATCAATTCTGTTTCTGTCGTCACTAATATATCAATCCTTGTTCTAAGCGTGGGCAGATGTTTGTTATAAAAATAATCAATCCAATTCGCACCTGGTACCTGGTACTCTATTTCGCACCTGAAATCGTGAGTGTTACTGTTGTCTCCTCCACTGCCCACGACAGTTTTCTTGATTTAATTCACCACGACTATGAAAACGTGTGCGTAGTGTTTGGCTTTTTGTGCAGTTTCTTGCACGATTTGCTGGAAAAAAGAAAAGAAAGCAATGCAAAAGTGCGAAGCATTTTCGTGTCCGGCGTGTGCTGCGGCCTTTGGGACGCCCGCGTTAAGCTTCTGGAAGATCGAGAGGATTGCACTTACCGTAACACATACACACATACACACATGGTAGGCTATTTTTACGTCCCTTAAGATCTTACCACCACATCGAGAGGGATTGTGTTCGGTTTTATGTTGTCCTGGCAGCAACCCACAACGATTGGCAGAAGCAAGAAATGTCTAAAAGAGTGCGCTTGAGTGATAAAAAAAAACCGGCACACCGCTGGGAAAGAGTTTGATGGAAAGCCGTCTTAGCACCATCGCTCGTTGATAGGATTCCAAGCTGGCAGGGAATCGGGCACTTACCACCATCTTGTTGTTGTACTCTTCGAGTTTTACAGCATGCTGGTGGCTGGCCGCCATCACAATCTTACAAGATCCGAGTTAAAGTTTGCACTTTCCATTGTGTGGTGTTTCAGCGACTTTCTTTCGTGTGTTTTAAAGATCATTTCTGCTTGATTATGAACCCTGGGGCGTATTAATTTGTTTGTTTGTTTGTTTCGGGATGCGTTTTTTTTTTGCGCGCATTGAATGCCTTCAACTATTCTTGAACCATTTTTTTCACGATGTTCCTATTTGTTTTCTTTCCCCGTTACAGATATCTCCAGTGGAAGTGGCTCGAAGCTCAGCCGGTTACTTACAAAACTTTCCGCATGTACCGCGTCCTCGGAAAGGGTGGCTTCGGTGAAGTCTGCGCATGTCAGGTAGGTGTCGCTGGAAGCAGAAAGTTTGAGCGAGCGGCTGTGTTGATCTCGCTAGCATCCACACAAATGATTTCGCTGTTTTTTTCTGTTTTTCTTCTCGCTTTACGAAACGAATCGTATGCGAAAAGCGGTTGAGAATGTTTCGAAGCAACTGGAAACGAAATTGTCGAAATAACAGAGAAAACAGACAGCGAGCGAGTTGTTGCTATAGAAAAGGCACTCCGATTGGGTGTTTCTTTATAAATTTCAGGAGCGTTGGGCAAATATCTTTCTGCTGAATCTTGGAACTGTGGTGTTGCAATTATGAAAAGAAAGGCAAACAAACGGGGGACAAATGAGTTCTCGTTTATGTGGGCGAAGACTATACTTCTTAGAAAATATATAGAAAATACAAAAGCTTGATGAAAGTTTGTTCCTATGGACCAAAAATGTAAAAATGTTTCGCAAAATAATTTGAATAGAATAACGCATGGCAACATTTAAACGCCTAATAATGTTTCTGATTATTCGCGTGTGTTTATTAATTTAAGTAAATATTGTTTAAAAACGTAATAACTGGAATTGGAAAAATGCACTATTCATGTTGCGCAAATTGAAGCATTCTTTTCTCCCTAGGGTGATTGTATGCTGGGGTGCATAATTAAAGTGGATGCAAATAAGGGCGGACGATTGGATACTCCATCGCATTTGTTGCAATTATGCTCCTGTCTCTTTCCCCCCTGCTCACCATAGTCGCCGCTCGCGGGGATGCACGTCCCATCACCATCATCACCGTGACCGGGTATCGATTTTCTTAAAGCTTTGGTGTGTGTGTGTATGTTGTGTGTTAATCCGGCCAAACGAGCGTGCATTCGGTTTCGTCTTGCTGTGTGCTCATTCTCTCTCTTTTTATATTTCTATCGGTTACGGGGGTAGCATGCACGATTTCGGGCGAAGGAACCGGAAAAAGCGGCGGCTTATGATGAAACGACTTCCAAGGAAGAAGGCTAGAATTTTCCAATCTTCCTAACGATTTCTTTAGGTGCGAGCACGTCCCGTTGCGTTTCCACAAGGCTGCGAAAAAGACCACAAGTTTCAAGGGATCGTGGTTTTTTTTAGCAACATGCCACTCCCCATCTCCAGTGACTGTCGTGATTTTATCAAGCAAAGAATCAGCACAGTAGCCACACTACCGAGGCCGTCCACTTGGGCGTACATGCCACTCCCCATCTCCAGTGACTGTCGTGATTTTATCAAGCAAAGAATCAGCACAGTAGCCACACTACCGAGGCCGTCCACTTGGGCGTTGTGGGGATAGCGCCGGGACGAGCTTAACGGAGATGCGGGCGCGAATCGGACGACATGTAGTCTCTTTTTGGGTTGTTTTATTTTCTATTCCGTTCGTCTTGCTTTTGGCTCTTTCCGCACGTTTTCAGCAGTTGACCGGCCATCAAGAAAACAAAAAATAGCAAGAAAAGAAATGGCCTCGAGGGAGCACTTTCATGATACATTGTTGTTTTTTTTTTATTGTTTGCTTCACTAGACCAAAGCGAGCATACTAACGATGTAGCAAGAATACCATTCCCAACACTTGGAAAGGATTGCCCTGCAAATGAACAGGCGGGATAAGGCGGTAAATAAGTGTGGTTGCTATTAATATTGATTAGGAGCCGCGAAAATAGCGCCCTCGGCACGATCTCTGTCCCTGTCATGATCGATAGTGATGCAATGTATTACACGCTGCAGCGTGTAAATTGTCCATCCTTTCGCCAATTTTCCCCGCTTTTCCCTGTCGAATGATGACAGCGTCGGAATGCACAAGAGAATACTCGGGGCGGGTTGTGGTGTACCTTTTGCTTTGATTTTCAATCAAACGTATCGAGCATCGTGTCGTCCATCGGAGCCATCGGGAAGAATCTCTCGACCGGATGGTTTCTTGGCGCTTGGCCGGGAAAGATGCTGTACAGCAGTGGTAGTAGAATGCAAGTAATTGGTATGCAGAAAGGAAGCAGAGAAAAGAGTTCAGCATACTGTGAAGCTGCCGGTTCGAGAACAAGTTTCTTCCTCCTGGCTCGACTATCAACTGCTTGGGGCCCGGGCTAATGTTGGTACCAATGTTGGTTTGCAAACGGTCGGATTCCGTTTCTGATTGGGTCTCTCGATAGGGAGCGGGCAGTTGGCACAACACCGTGTCTGAAGAGGGATGAAGAGGGATCTGAATCGCATGATATAGTTGGTCGTTGTACAATCTCGTCCTCGCTGGCTGGCTGGAATGCTTAAGGATTGGCGTGGTACTGGAAATGCAAGCTCCGTGCCAGCTAGAAAAGCTTCACCGCGTCTGGCCGGGGGATATAGCGTAGACAAAGCTACTTTAGGTACATGGATTTATGTTGGGTTTTTGCTCGCCGTGTTTGAAACTGTTTGTAATTCAGATTTAAATCGAGATGTTGTCGCAAATGCAAACAAAGTGAGCACAATTCGAAAGGAAGAAGCAGCAAAGGCGAAAACGACCGGAATATGGTGTGCTCTCGTGTTTTGGTTGTTTCAACGGGGGCGGTGCAAGCAAGCAACGAGAACAGCAAATGGAACGTTTTTGCACAATGAATAATTCATGGCGTTTCGAATGTACCTGCACTGCTAGATATCCTTCTGGAGGGAAGATAGCTTCAGTCCGATCTGGCACAAAAGGAATGACAGTAAAACTAATATAATTGTTATAAAGGGGACATTTTGTTAGAGTTTATATAACGTTGCAGCTTTATTGAGATTATACCTTTTAATTGTAAAGAAAAACCCCAATTCAAGATGGAAATCAATTTATGATGGTTATATACGGTCATAATAGTTGCTTGAAGTGTGTTTGATTAATTGAATTGAACACTTGCTCTTACATAACTGATCCCACAGGCTGGAGGAGGCATATGATCATCGTGATTGGATGTTAATTGATTCAATCAAAAGAGCAAACGATTAATTGCGCCCATTTGTTCGGTGCTTCGGTGCGGTTCCACCGTGCACCGAAACGAGACGATTGAGGATGGTTTTGCACGCTAACATTGCATTATATGTTTTCCACTACTTACTTGCAGGTACGGGCCACTGGAAAGATGTATGCTTGCAAGAAGCTGGAGAAGAAGCGCATCAAAAAGCGAAAGGGTGAATCGATGGTGCTGATAGAAAAGCAAATTCTGCAGAAGATAAACTCTCGCTTCGTGGTGAACCTAGCCTACGCGTATGAGACGAAGGACGCCCTGTGTCTAGTGCTGACGATTATGAACGGTAAGGAGGAGCGACCCAATCTGGCGGCCATTTTCGAGCCCCACAACTAACGAGCCCTTTTCTCACGCAATTATAGGTGGTGATCTGAAGTTTCACATCTACAACATGGGAGGCGAACCGGGCTTCGAACTGTCCCGTGCCCGGTTCTATGCGGCGGAGGTGGTCTGCGGGCTGGAACACCTACACCAGCAGGGCATTGTGTATCGAGATTGCAAGCCGGAAAACATTCTGCTAGACGACCATGGGCACGTGCGCATTTCGGACCTGGGACTGGCCGTCGAGATACCGGAGGGTGAGATGGTCAGGGGGAGAGTGGGTACAGTCGGTAAGTGAGCATTGTGGTGTGGTTGTGTGCTGTTGAGTGATTAGTTTAAAATTTTGGTATTGTCTCGCTTTCCTTCACACACCCGCAGGATACATGGCACCGGAGGTGATTGACAACGAGAAGTACTCATTCTCGCCGGATTGGTTCAGCTTCGGCTGCTTGCTGTACGAGATGATCGAGGGACAGGCTCCGTTCCGTGCCCGCAAGGAGAAGGTGAAGCGAGAGGAGGTCGATCGGCGGGTGAAGGAGGATGCGGAAAAGTATTCGCACAAGTTCAGTGATGACGCCAAATCGTTGTGCCAGCAGCTGCTCGTAAAAGCGGTCAAAAGCCGGCTCGGTTGCCGCAATGGGCGGCACGGTGCGCGCGAAGTGAAACTGAATCCATTCTTTAACAGTATTAACTGGAAACGGCTCGAAGCTGGACTAAATGATCCTCCGTTTGTGCCGGATGTAAGTGTTGTGAAGCGCGTGCGTTTAATAGCGGGTGAAGCAGTTTGCTGGAAAATGAAAATGGCGAGCGCTGACTAACTGACACTCTAACACTATTTCAGCCGCACGCCGTTTATGCCAAAGACGTACTGGATATTGAGCAATTTTCCACCGTGAAGGGTGTCAATCTGGACGCGACGGATGAGAATTTCTACACCAAGTTTAATACCGGCTCAGTGTCGATACCGTGGCAGGACGAGATGATCGAAACGGAGTGCTTCCGGGAACTGAACGTGTTCGGTGCGAACGAGTGCCCGACACCGGATCTGCTCGTCAACGCACCGCCGGTAGTGGAGAAGCCTGGTTGTTTTCCGTTTCGAAGAAAAGTAAGTACATGTGAGGGCTGATTAAACGTTCTTGCTGTACCCTTGTAATTTGAGCTGCTTTTATCTGATCTGTACGATTGCTTGTCTTTTTGTTTCCAGAAGAAGCAAACGCCCCGCGAAAAACCGGTTCCATTCAACGAGAAGTTGTTATCCTCTAGTCAAACAACGGTCAGCTGTAGCCAGGCGCCAAATGAGAGTTGATAGGTGTAATTGGATTGGGGGGAAATGTCGTGCATGCAAGAACAAACTGCACGGCCACGGCGAGACTGGCAGTGTAAAGTGTCCATCCTGGAGATGGGAAGAGCTGGAAAAAACAACCTTTAGTAGCTAATAGTAGCAGTAATTAGCGTGCGCGGAAAGATGTGGAATGCTTTGTTCGCAATCGACATTGTATGCAAATCTTGCATATCCCTCACCGCAAGCTGACGTTCAATGGAAGGAACCGGACTCGTATTGTGTGTTAAGCAAACAGGAAAAGCATCATTTTGCGTGACTTAACATACTGCCGAGTGGTCAGATTGAAACAGAACACGTAACAACTGGACATGAATCTTCTATGAATTATGGTCACACCATAAACCAACTCACTCAGTCAATGCTACACAATTACAAACGCACATGAACATTTTTTTCTCATACGCACGAATAGTAGGTAATGAACAATGATAAGAAATTGCAAATATGAAACTAATCGACACGAAAACTTGTGCCCTCGATAACAAAGCTGGACGTATTTTATCGACCGTCGAAAACAAGAGCCCAGCTAATGGACTAATTAGAATTTCATTGCCCTAAGTAGATGCCCGCAAATGGTACAAATGTACAAGTTTGTACTTCTTCTCGTGGAAGTATATATAATAATGATAATGGTAGTAAAAAAATAAGTTTTACAACACGAGTTTTTTTTTTTATTCTGCCACTCCCATATGGCCATCTGCTGGGAACACGCGTTCGAATGATAACGCAGTGTCAAATGTTTATGTTTTTTTTTTTATTGTGTCGAAAAGAAGTAGGAAATTGTTTATGTGACCGTAGAATGCTACAACAAAACCGTGGGACAGACGATGCTGCCTAGGTGTGTGTGTTAGAGAGAGTGTGTTTTTATTTGAAAACATGACTGAGTTACAGCAATTGCAACTAGGCGGCACACCCATCTTTATGTTTATGTTAACTGCCAGGTGTATAACACAATCAGCGAATATGGACGAAAAATAAAGAAATCTTACCAAAGCTTGAATGGGTCCCATATCCCGTCTTTCATCGTGCCGGTGTGAGATGCCGGCGCATGTACAGCGTAGAATGGACGTGCGCTTTGCTGACTTGAAATGTATCGCTGTTGTTTATCGATCGAGCTTTTTGTTGTTTCAAGTTGGTTGTGCGAAATAAGCCAACAACAACAAGAAAAATCTACTTTGAAAATGGAAAAAGCGTAAATTTCACACTCATTTAAAAAGAGGAGGGATTGTTTCTCGGTTTTAATGCTCGCTCCACAGAGAAAACCTGTCTGTGAAACAAAACAGATGAGGTTTGTGTTGCTATTCCTGTTTTTATTCCTATCATAATGCTCATGCAAGCTTAGAATATTCAACGAACGCTGCACACCTAACTTAGCTTTTAGCGTCAGATTTACAGCGTATGTGTCTTGTTTTTTTACATACATTTAGTTTGTCTTTATGTGGCTTACTCTTTGCGGTACCGTATAATGATCGTCACTTAATTTTGCACCAATGAAATTGAAAATGCCGTTAATTGTTGCATTTCCATCGTAGAAGCAGAACGAAAGTGGGGGGAAGTAATTGAATGAAGAAACTCTTAATATTCGAATGGTTGAAAAGGTAACTTTTTAACAGTTTTCATACTCATGTACTAATCAATTATAAGATTAATAGAGAGAACCCTCCGTGGCTGGAAGAAGTTGAGGAACAGGGAGGAAATTGAATTACTCTATCGCACGCATACTATCCATTATATAGAAACACAACAAGAACAACAAAACCTCCTCCCTTTATATAGAAAACAAAAAACACGCACACACATATACACATACACACTTACACTCACTTTCTCTAACTCAAAAAGGCGAAATGAATCGTAGCTGGAGGAGGACTCTCGAACATGGTCGGGATTGGTCAATCGCATACATTATGAACAAATTTAAACCTAGTTACCGAAGCGTTACTGCTAAGTGTAAAGAACAAATCTGAAAAGGGGTACGAGAATGGCGAAAAGTGCAAAAGAAGGAAGGAGAAAGAGGTTAGAGAAAGAGAGAGAGAGAACAAAAAATATAATACTAAACATAAACAAGTAATGAGTGAAAGCAATCATTAACTAGGGCTGTTTTAGCTTTAATCAATGTGCGGCGGTAGGAGCGGGAATTGGTTAGCGTTTTACTGAATCTTTAAAGTATTGTGTTCAAAACATACGTAGTATCCAGTCGGTAGTACGAAGCTAATGAGTGAGCGAACGCTGCGTGCTTTTGTTTGGTATTTTCTATTTTAAACTGTAAGCTGTACTGCGCCTCACAACGTTTAGACCTAAGTTTTATGCGAAAGCACAACTGCACACACGGGGGGTCACACCAACCAGTGTGTTTTACTCGTTTTATTTAAAAGCTTAAACATTGAAAAGGCAATATCGAATACGGAAAAGCACAAATAATTCAGTTTTGTTTTTGTGATTGAGCCACCTATATACATATAATTGAGGAGCTACAGTTTATGTATGTGTGCTTTTCTTGTAGCAGTTTGGACGCGTTTGTGCTTTTTTTTTTCTTGTCGAGATATTTAGGGTTAAGTTGTTATGATTATATTAGAGAATTGAGAAGCCCCGAAGCTTATACACTCGTGTCTGTAAAAGACAAAGCGCTAGCGCAAACTATACATACATGTATGCATATATAAATATTTGTGGAGAATTAGAACAGTTCGTGTAACGCATCTTATCAAACTGTAGCACAAACTCCTCTCCTCTCCGATGTGTGTGTGTGTGTTTTTTTTATCGTCTTGTATATAGTAGCGGTAGAGGAATGTACCGAAAGGTGAATGAAACAAGAGATAAACTTCCACCCCTTCTTGCGGTTGATTGTGTCCTGCAGTGAAGTGAAACAGAAGGCTACAGACCCACGTTTTAAGTTGGAAGATTGATAGCATGTGTTTTAACATTTTCAGTGGTGTTTAAACACGAGATGAAGAAAAATTGCTGCTAAGGCAAACAAAGTTCCGGGGCACGAAATCGAATTGGCTTTCGAGCTTTGACTACACAGATTGCCAAATATTTACAATCTTCTGCGTGTGTTTCTTACTCTCCAAATTTGACACTACATGGAAACAGTACAAGAACATTTGTGAACCACAAACACAAAACGATAACATTCGATGGCTACTAAATATTGGATCGCTGGGCGGGAATAGTTGTCCGCTGGTGCGAACGAAGTTGTAGGTAGTCGATGTGTAGCCAAAAATTGGCATTCTTCAAGCTCATTTAGTACGATCGCACAAAATTAATCGTGGAGGGAATGCATCTACGCATCGATGGACGAAGTGTGTAGTAAGGTATGCAAATGCTAGTTAGGAAGTGACAATTGGATTGTATTTGCTACACTAGTGCGTGTGTGTGTGTGTGTTTGTCCATTGTATCGAAGGAGTCGACCACACCAACCATAATAGAATTTCATCGATAAAAGTAATTAAGTCAGCAAAAAATCTCCCATGAGAACTATATATATATATATAAATTTTTACGTGTGTGTAATATCAGCAGAGGGTGGAATAAATTCCAAATTTTTTGAATAGAGACAAGGTGGGAAATAAATTACGGTGTTCGAGCCAGCTAGGATGCAACCTATGTGGCGAAGGCGTGGGCAAAAGGTCGGTCGCGGGAGGATGGAAAAATGCATACAACTAAATAATAAATAGAGAAATTTAAATTAAATTCAGTTACGCAGTTGGGAATGTGAAATGTTATAAGTATGATGACTTTATTAAACTACATTCAAAATGGCATGTTTCTTTTTTTCCATTTCTATGAGATTGAATAGGTTTATACATTTTATAGGCAATTATCTAATTTATTTTTAAAGTATTTTTGATGTAAGCTATAAGATGTTATTTGTGTTTCAGTAATTCTGTTGTTAGTTATCGTCTTGTTGATCTGTCCATCGGTTGTTCGATTTGTTTTTTTTTAATTTTTATATATACCTTATTTATTCATTTTTCATATATTTTTATTTCGTTCAATTGTTTTTCTATTGTTATTTACGTATTCATCTGGTCAATTCGTGTATGCACAATTGAAATATTTTGATTTTAATATATCATGTATTTAGTTTCGTATGTACAGTCTGTTCCCGAGTTTCGCGGTTTTGGCATAAGCCGAATTTCAATTCTTGAGGCAAATTTTATTGATTTGTCATTTGATCTGTAAAATTCAGATAAGATAAGGTGTGATAGCGAATCGATGCC